>JALPVH010000128.1:0-151429 GCA_023242295.1 Diaporthe ilicicola | reverse complement strand
ATAAAACTTAAATTTTATTATTTTTAAATTAAATATTTACTTATAAACTTTAATATAATCCCTTTTTATATTACTATTTAAATAAAAATTATAAATATTATTTAATACCTATTAAATTATTTAATAATTAAATTTTATTAAAAATAAAATATTTATTTATTTAAAAAGCTTTTTTATATTAATTATTTAAATAGTTAAAAAATTTATAAAGGGTATATAAATAATAATATATTAAATTACTTTTTTAAATAATTAGGTTTATATCTTTAAAAAGGCTAATATTAAGCTTATTAAATATTAAAGAGTTTAAAAAAGTTAAATATAACTTAAAGAAGCACTTATTATTAAAAAATCTTAAATAATAATTAAGAAAAAATAAAAAAAAAGCGGCTAGCTAATAAAATAGCTAATAATAATAAAAAGGCGGTTTATAATAAAGTATTAAAATAATAATATAGTAATTATAGCGAAATAAAGTATAATATAAAAACTTATAAAAAAGATATAATAAAGTTTAATTAATTAAATTTTAAATAAATAAAAATATATTTTTAAGCGGTTTATAATAAATTATATAAATAATTAGTTTAGCTAATATAAGTTAAGGTTAATTTTATATAATTAAAATACTTTATTTTAATAAAAAATTCGATTTTTCTATTAAAAGTTATTTATTTTAAATTAGTATTATAGCCCTATTAATTATTATAAATTAATTAAATTAATTAAAAATAAATAATTAAAATTAGTTAATATTTATTAATACTAATTTTAATTAATTTCTTTACTTTATATAAGTATTAAGGTTATTAAAAGTTAACGAAAATTATAAAAATTTATTATTTATTAATATTTATTATTTATTAATTAACTATATTATATATATAATAAATATTATAATACTTTATTATAACTATATTTATTATTATTAATTTCTATTTTATATATTAAAATATAAAAAAACTTATAAAAAAATATAAAATTATATAATACTTTAAAATTATATTATATTATTTAAAAATATAATTTTTATAAAAACGTTAAGCTAAATGTTAATATAAAGCTATATTATAATTTTTTATTAATAAGCTTATTTTATTTACTTATTACCCGCTATAAATAGGCACGCTATAAGCTATAATATAGTTAATAAAAGCTTTTTTTATAATAAACACTTAAATTAAAATTAATAAAATTTATTATTAATTTATATTTTTAAATTATTATAGTGTAAATATTATTTTAACTTTTAAAGTTTTATATATTATTTATTATATATTATAAAAGTTTTAAGATTTTAAATAAATATTTTAAATATATAGATATTAAGTTTATTTTTCTTTTATAAAATTTCTTTAATATTTATATAAAGAATATTAAAAACTTATATAAAGTTTTATATAATATATATAAAATATTAAATTAAGTCTTATTAAGCGTATTATACTTTTATAATTAGTTAAAAAGGTAGTATTTATAAGGTTTATATAGGGAAATTAGCTATTCCGAATTATAAAGTATCTTAAATGCAGGGTGCTGGGGCAGGGTAGTTGTGGGGGCACAGCAACCATATGTGCAGTTGCCCAGCCATCCACTTTTGGTGACCCCACTTTTCAAAGCCAACCACGTGACAGCGCTCCGCTCCAACCTTCACTGCTCAACGCGTAGCAACCGTTGCTGCATCCAACCTCTCACACACCACGCGCCATCAACGCATCGACGCACCACCACACCTGCCATCGTCAATCCTCGCACGCTTCTTGGGATCTCGTCCACAAGCGCCTGCATCCTCCAGGCTGCTGTGCTGCGTATAGCCAGAGGTCAAAAATACCGCATCGCACCCCAGCGGTACGCACCCTCGAGGGATTCACAGGCACCTCGCACCCTTTGCCAGGCTACGGGTTGCTGCCCACATAACCGGGGTGGTGGAAAGTGGTTGCAAACCCTCTCCATCTCCTTTGGTGGTGGGTCGGCGCTTGGGCTTAGGGACAACGTCTCTTCTCTCCTTTCCGGGGGGAAGCTTCTGCTGGCCTGCGAAGCCCGTGTCTCTTGGGGTGTCCTCCAGGCCAAGGCGGCGTGGACAAGCTTCCCTCGACGCATTCGTTGATATAACTCGTCTTCTTTCTTGGTCGTTGCGCCCTCAAGCAAGACGGCTCCTTTTGTTGCACAAGAGTCGAGGCTACTCCTCCGACTTTCGAAGAAAAGCCTGGGCGGGTGGGATCCTGTGTCGAGTGCACACAGGTCACTGCCGACACAGGGGTTCAACTCTTAGGCACCTGCTGTTGAACTAATGGATGCGTAATCCTGTCGTTCTGGCTCGTGTCTTATCTGCTGCTAACTTTCTCTTCTCTTTTCTCAGCACGGATTCATAACGTCGAATGCAATGTCGCAAGCTTCCACTTCTGCTTTCGTTGAGGGCTGCCCCGACGATCATGTCGTCCGTCTCGATGCCGTCTCGGCGCTCATCGAATGGGCCGGAGCTGATGGCCAGATGATTCGCCTTGGCGACTCGTTGTCCGCCTCCCCAATGTCGCTCGACCTGGATTTGGATTCCACGGCCAAGACTATGTTTCTAAGACTTCGCATCGGCGTCCAGGTCCACCGAGACTCGAACAAACAAACGCCTCTGTACCTTCATATCGGGCCCGAAGACATCGAGACAGTTGCCTGCCCAGACTCTAGACAAGATCGGACCAACCATGATCGGGCTATTTCTGTACATACCTCCTTCGATGTTAGGCTACGAAGACCTGTAACTTTAATCGGTCCTCCGTTTCGGCTGCGCCCATCCAACAAGGCTCGAGCCAGTGTAGTAAACAACGCGAGAGCACTGGCAACCAGGCGCGAGTTCTCAATACGTGTCCAAGATGGCTTGCTATCAGAATTTCAATGCAAAGCAATTTGCACAGCCGTTTACAACGAGTACTCAAATACTGGACAACTGGGTATTCCCTCCTTGTACGGGGGCCTTGGGGGCAAGCAGCTCATGGCAAGGGATTCTGATGGCACGTCCACACCTGATGATGGGACAGAAGCGCCTCCGTCTTACGACGAGGTGGAGGGGCCGCCGCCGATGGCTCCCCTTTGGCAGGGTAAGACCAATGAATCCCCCTTTGCCCAGCTTACCTGCGCCGAAGGCTGACTCGATACAGCATCGGACCCAGAACCATCCAGCAAGAAGCGGCGGCTGAGTAGTTCAGCCACTGATCCCACCACATCTCTGCTAGCGGTCGAGAATATCTGCAGGAAGCTCATGGCCGAGCAGCAAGCCAAGACAGAGCAGTCCTTGCGTGCCCTGGAGGATCGACTAACCGCACACTTGGACAGCAGGTACGACCGTCTGCAAAAGGAGAACGAGGAAGCCAAAGACAAACTCTCGGCTGAGCTGAACTCCAAATTCGGCGAGTTGCGGGCCCAGGTCGACGAGCTGAAACAGCAAGTCGACGAGCACAATGGAACCATGGTCGCGGAGCTGGAGAAGCTATCCGAAGAGATCCAAGTCGTCAGCGACGACATCGAGAGCAGAGTCGACTTCCGGGTAGAGGACACTGCCACCGGCTTCAAGCTCGAGCTCGAGGACTTCATACGTGACGAGCTCCAGGACGTCGAGGAGGCTGTTAAGGCCAGCTTGCGGCGGGCTAACGTGAGTATAGAATTCGAAGATTAGTAGAAATCAAATCCATGTAGATTCATCATGTTTGTACCAGTGACCTGGTTCCTGTAATCTCCTCGGGAATGGCCCAATGTGATTACGGTTGCCACCCATAATTATATGGGGTAAAATCTACTCAGCTGCGCCATTGGGAATATCTCCTGACTTTTGCCGATGACGGTGCCTTTTGGCAAGGGGCACATTGCTACTGTTGTTGCGCATAGCTGACATGGAATGTGGGTGGTATCCCACAGGAATTTGTTCTCGGGCTATGGAACAGAAGGCCTCCTCATCTCAGGAGGACAACACCATTCTCTATCTGCCGAATTAGAAATTAAATTGCTTAATACCGATAAAGGGTTTATTTTCACTATTAAATTCTAATAAAGAGTAAAGTATTATTTATAATTAATAGTAAAAGATTTAACTATTTTAATATTAAAAATAATGTTTTAAAATAGTTATTTATTTCTTTAACTTTCTTTATTAAGTTAGGATAATAATAAGTATTTAAAAAGAGTAAAGTATAATATATCTTTTAAGATTAATATAATAAGTTTTATTATATAAAACTTTTTATAATAATTTATTAATCTTTAATAAGCTTACTTATAGTTAAAAGTCGCTATTTTATATTAATAACTATAATATTAAACTTTATTTATATTATTAAAGTTAAAGCTATTATAAGCTATAAGTAGTTTAATTTAATATTATTAAACATTATATAAAAGTGTTATTTTTATATAACTTAAAGTTTTAAATTATTTAAACTTAACGATATTAAAAAATTATTATTATTTTAATTAAAGTTTTAACTTTATTTAAATATATAAATATTAATTATAACCTTATTTTATAAAACTATTTAATAGTAATTATTTAATTAAAATTAAAATAATAATTAAGTTTAAGTTAATATATATATTTAAAATTTAAATAAAGATATAATATTTTATTATTTAAATATATAAATTTATTGCTTTTATAAATGCTATAGAAATAAACTTTAATTATAATAAATAAATCTTTATTTAAATAAAATATTTTCTTATTAAGATTAAAAAGTGTAAAAATAAAAACTTTCTTTTTATTTAAATAAATTAATATATTTATTATTATTTTAAAGATTTATAAAGTTTATTTTAAAGAAATAAAGAAGTTTATTATTTATAAAGTAAAGATTAATAATAAACTAAAAGTAAAAAGAAAGATTATTTATTTAATATTAACTATTTTATTTATTTAAGTTTCTTTATTAAGCTAAAATAATAATAAATATCCGAAAAAAATAAGGTATAATATATCCTTTAAGATTAATATAGTAGGTTTTATTATATAAAACTTTTTATAATAACTTATTAATCTTTTATAAGCTTATTTATAATTAAAAGCTGCTATTTTACGCTAATAGCTATAGCATTAAGCTATATTTATTTACGCTAATGCTTTTAATAAATTATTAGCCTATTAAGGTTAAAGCTATTATAGGTTATAAATAATCTAGTTTAACGCTGTTAAGCATTATATAAAAATGCTATTATTATATAACTTAAGTATAAGTTGCTCGAAATAAGTAATATTAAAAAGCCGCCATTACCTTAAAGGTTTTAGCTCTATTTAAATATATATCTATTATAACTTTATTTTATAAAACTACTTAAAAGTAATTATTTAGCTTACCGCACTATTAAAACTAAAATAATAATTAAAACTTAAGTTTAAACTAATATATATATTTAAAACTTTTAAATTAACTAGGTAAAGCTATTATATTTTATTATTAAGCATAATATTTAAATATATAAATTTAATAGCTTTATAGCTATAAAAATAAACTTTATTTATAATAAATAAATCTTTATCTAAGTAAAATTCTTTTTTATTAAGGTAAAGAATTATAAAAACGAAAACCTTTTTTTATTTTAATAAATCGATATATATATTATTACTTTAAAAATATATAAGGTTTATTTAAAAGAAATAAAAGACTTTATTACTTATAAAGTAAGGATTTATAATAAGTTAAAGGGAAATAAGTTAAAGGGAAAAAAGATAGTTAATTATTTAATACACTTTTTTAAAAAGGTTTACCTTTTATTTAAATAAATTAAAAATATAAAGCTTAATTATAAAAATATAATATAGTTAAATAAAATTTAATTTAAAGAAATATAATTATAAATCTTTTAACTTTATATTTAAAAGAGTTATTTATTTAATATACTTTTTAAGAAAAAAGATTTACCTTAAATAACTAGTTTTATAAAGTAGATTTAGCTCTTTAATAACATTTAGTAAATTTTTATTTATTTTACTTTTATATAAAGAAATTAATATTAATATTTAATAAAAACTTTTAAGTTTAAGCTTATTAAATTTTTAATTTAAATATTAATATTTATTTATTTATTTAAAAATTAAATATTTAAAAACTAAATAATAATTCTTAAAAGGCTAAATTACATTTATATAGCTAGCTATTTTATTTATAAAGTTATTTTTAAAAGAATTAAACTATATCTATATTTATATTTATATTATAATGAAATATAAATAAACGTTTTATTTAATTTAATAGATTATAGCCCTTTTAAAGAATAAATTAAATAATTATATATATTTACTACTAGCCCTAATATTTTAAATATAATTGCTAGCCCTTATGCCCCTTAAAATGTTTAAGGAATTAGCAAAGCGTATTATAACCCGAAGCTTGCGAGACATACCTGCTTATCCGGCAGCTATAACAACCTTCTTCCTTCCTTTCTTTAACCTTAATATTATATAACCGTCGGCTAAATACTTTAAGCGGTATATCTTCTCTGGCCAATCCGGATATCAGGATCCAGAATTAACTAATCCAGGTAGAGATAATTTCGGCGTTTAAATTGTAGTAAGAACACTCCATATGCCGCGCCCCTCGCAAGCTCGGTCACAACACGCTCCGCTGAACAAAAATACAAAATACAAAATACAAAAATACAAAAATAAAATAAATGTCACAACTCTGTATAGAGCCTTACTGCCATTTCGACCCTCAGCCGACAGAAATACCTAAAGAAGCAAGGCCATCATTACGGGGTTTCAAAAGCCGACACTCACGGAACTCCAGATTGAGATCAGTGCAGGTCTGAACTATCATGGCCCTCTGCGCGCCCAAGGCGTCGGTAGTAATTCTGATTGAACCCTCCAAGAAGCGGAGTTTACCGGCGGTTGCATATTTCCAGGGGTTTACCACGGCCAGTCTACTCTTCTTGGATGACACAATCAGGTTTCCTTCGGATGATCTGTGCAGATTGTCGTAGATTGCGGAAAGAGGCGGGCGGCTAAATTAAGAAAGCACCCCAACGAATCATCGTTGACGTCCCACTTGCTCCTCTCCTGTACCATGGCCTATATAATTAGTAGGAGCTCCCATGGAACCAAACAAGAGAACGTCTCCGGTCTAGCATTGTCATGCACGCTGCCGCCAACATGCAACTCTCACTACTGTTCTGTACCGGCGTCTTGGCGCCTGCCATTGTCCTTGCCGCTCCGGCCGCACAGGATGAAGCCCTATCAAGGAGAGAGAATCTTTGCAATCTGCCAGCACCCCCTGCCCTGTGCAAGCCGGACTCCTCCGTGACGGTGGAAGAGACCGCAAAGAGAGCCTATGCTTTCTACCGCGCATTTGTCGTCGATGGAGATCCTAGGACCATGTTTTCGTTCATCGACTCGACCTACACGGTACGTCGGCCAGTCTTAACTCCAGCATACCGCGTGTCGTGACATGATATACAAAGGGAAAAATTGATGTGGATGATAATATTAACACTTTGAAACGCCTGGTAGCAACACCACCCAGGCTACGCGAGTGGTCCCCAAGCCATCTGGCCCTTTTTCTGCAGCGGGAACAAACTAGGCAGCGAGACCTCCACCGCCTGGTGCTTTGTTGCAGCTACCAGCATGTCGTACGCGCGATACTCGACCACGGACAGATGGCTTTGGGTCGATGGCTGCGTCCATGAACACGTAAGGGTTTTCCCCTCATAACCGGAGCGTGCAACGACGCTGACTCGCGGACTTTTAGTGGGACCAGGGCGAGAGTATTCCAAGTAAGGGATGCTACAAGTTGCCGGCAAACGAAACTCAGTAACCACGGAGGCTCTCATATAGGAGTAGATTTAGCAGGCGGGGGTCGAAGGGCGAAAATTCTACTGCATTGATTGCACTTTTCCGCTTCACCGGTCTAAGACTTGCTTCCCAAAAAGCTTGACCAGGCAGCCAGAGTTGGCCCATCCAGCATTTCGGTTGGCCCACCCAGCTCTTTGCTTCCGCCCACCCAGTATAAGGTTTTCTATATAAAATACTATTGCAGCTAAAGTACCTTTTTCCCTCTCTGAAACTCTGTATACTTCCAAAATACTTCAATTATAGCCGGCGCCCTCTAGCCTTCCGCGCGCCCTCTAGACTTTCGTATGCCCTCTAGACTTTCGTGTGCCCTCTAGCCTTCCGCATACCCTCTAGCCTTTTACACGCCCTTTAGCCTTCTGGCGTAAAAGACTTTTCTTTGTATAAAAGGCCCTTTGGCGTATAGAAGGCCCTTTAGTATATGAAGGGCTAGACGGCGTTAGAAGGCCAGAGGGCGCTGGAAGTTTAGAGGAAGTATCGCTTTATTCGGAATAGCTAGAGATTTTGGAAATACGGGGTTAAAATCCGACTTGTGAAGCAAAGAAGGTACTTTTGGGTGGGCGAAAAGTTCACAGGGTGGGCGGAAGGAAAGAGCTGGGTGGGCCAACTCTAGCTGTTGACCAGGCTCATAGTTTGCCGTACAGTATGTTTCAGCGGGTCAAGTCATCGTTGCCTTCTCACATGCCTGGGCCGCACACTTGGCCTTCTCCCGAGACCTCGCCCGGAGGTCAATGAGAAACGGCACCTGAACAAAGTTCGTTGGTGTTGATTCCATCTACAACACCCCTATGCAGGACGACTGACAAGATTTACAACGAATATCCTTCCGTTACTCGAGTAGCTGCGAGAACATGTACTGGACGAATGTTGCTTGGGCTATGTTTCACTCGGCGCAATTTAGTGAAAACAACGGTGAATTGCCAGACTATATATGTTTTCACAGCATCATATCTTAAAATGGAGATTTCAAACTCGAAAAAAATATTCACGCGGCCCAGCGTCGCAAATGAAACAGTCCATTGTCTCAGAATGCACAAGAGGCCACTTGAACCTGGCCGGTCCGGAATAACTAGGACAACGAAATCCGTCACCTAAGTCAAGACTGTATACCTAGGCATATTATCAAATATCAATGTTATCGAGTTGACACAACTTCATCACCCAAGCCTCTGAGAAGAAGTCAGTATCAAACTTTCGCGTTCAAGTCGAGACCCTTGTCATAGCGTCACTCACCAAAAGCAGCATCAGCGATGCTCTCAGCATTACGATAGGGCTCGACAAGATCGTCATAGTCGCCCTCTCTCCCCTGCTGCCAGATCTGCGCCAGGTTGCGAGACTGAAGAGGAGGATTATTCAGAGGGTCGACCCCCTGCACATCTTCCGTAGCATGCGTGTCAAAGTCACCGGCATCGTCATGGACAGAGGGATACTCGGCCGCCGCAGCCAACGCATCAAGGTGTGTCATCTCGTGCAGAAGCGTGATGCCGCCGACCGAGAAGTCCTTGAACTTGTTGCCGGGTTGGCACCAGGAGTTGTCACGGCGGCCCGGGTTGACCTTGTACTCCTTGGACGTTGTGCTCAGCTTGGTGGTGGCGTCGTTGAAGTACTTGGGGCAGATCTTGATCTGCCGAGGGGCGCCGTCCGCTTCCGGCTGAGCATCTGTGACAGCGAAGCTCTCGGTGGTTCTACATGTTGCAGCTATCAGTCAGTAGACTATGCGGTGAAGAGAGGCCGGGCCATGTGCTACCCACCTGTCGGCACATTCCTCATCATCTTGGGCCGCACAGCGCACAGTGAACGTGTACGACGAATTCGCGGGATCGTCGTTGAATCCTATGACGCTCCACATCATTTGGGCCATTTCGAGATCCGTGGCCAGTCCGTCGCCGGAGGTCCTAAAATAGTGCTTGTAGCTGTTGCGCAATCCATCGTCAGTTCTCTCACACAGTAATCACAGCGATATGGGCTCCCGGATGTGTGGTTTCTTACGCATTGCTGTCCTCGTCGATTTCATCAAACGCCGTGACTCCAAAAGAAGCTGCGTCGGCGAAATCCTGACTGACTTTCGCTTCGTTGTCGCCGCAGTCGGTGATGCTTTGTACGAACCGTGGTTTGATCGAAGCCTCGACGTTCCTGCTAGTAGGCGAGGCACTGGTCAGGCCAAGACCCAGGAAGAGAGTCGCCACGGTAATAATAGACATGATGGAGTCCGAGGAAAAGTGCTCAGAATTTCGAGGTGCAGCTACGATACGAAGGAGTGCTCTGAAGATGTACTTCGTGGACCGTTGCTGCGAGACAAAATAGAGCCCCGGGTTAGTATTCTGAATCTGCTCCGTATTGCGATGTTCACTTGGCTTCAACTTCTGATTCTGCGCTTCTCAGTCCTCCCTTTTATACGCAACAATCTCCCGGACATCCGGTAGCCAACATATTGCTCGTATACGGTGAGCATGGCTAAGGTATTCGAAAAGCCTCGGTCCTTATCATAGCCCCCAGGATGCATTACCGTCGTATCAGCTTTAAGTTTACACAGTAATTATACCGTATATCGGGAATAAGCTATATATTTACTATCTAGATATAATACGCTATACATATATATCTGCAATAATATATAAGCTTAATATATATATATATATATATAATTTATAGTTATAAACATTTAAAAAATATAAATATATAATATATTAAAATATATATTTAAAATATATATATAATTAAATATTCTTTTTAAGTATAAAGTTAAAAACCTATAATTATATTTTTTTTTAAATTAAATTTTATTTAATTATATTACGTTTTTATAACTAAGCTTTATTTCTTTAATTTCTTTAAATAAAAGATAAACCTTTTTAAAAAGGTATATTAAATTTATAACCTTTTATTTTTTTCTTAACTTATTATTAATTTTTATTTTATAAGTAATAAATTTTTTTATTTCTTTAAAATAAACCTTATATATCTTTAAAGTAATAATAAATATCGACTATTTTATTTATTTAAGTTTCCCTATTAAGCTGGAATAATAATAAGTATCCGAAAAGAATAAAGTATAATATATCTTTTAAATTAATATAGTAGGTTTTGCTATATAGGACTTTTTATAATAACTTATTAATCTGCTTTTATAAGCCTGTCTATAGTTAAAAGCCGCTATTCTGCGCTAGTAGCCGTAGCGTTAGGCCGCGCCTAGTTTATTCGCGCCGGTGCTTTTAATAAGCTATTAGCCTATCGAGGTTAAAGCTATTACGGGCTGCGAGCTAGTTTAACGCCGTTAAGCACTACTAGTATATAAAAGTGCTATCGCCGTGTAACTTAGGCCTTTAAATTGCTCGAAATAGGCGATATTAAAAAGCCGCCATTGCCCTAATTTTATAAGATATATATAGGTTCTAGCTCTGCTTAAACATATACCTATCTAGCGAAACCGAGCGACTATTATAACCTTTTCTGTAAAACCACTCGAAAGCAATCATTTAGCCTACCGAAACCGAGATAACTGCCAGTTAAGCTTAAATTAGCACTTATATACGCTAGGTAAGGCCACTATATTCCATTATCTAGATATATAGATCTAATAGCTTTACAGCTATAGAAATAAACTTTATTTATAATAAGTAAATTTTTGCCTAGGTAAGAGGTTTTTTTGCTAAGGTAAAGGAGCGTAAAGATAAAAACCTTTCCTTATTTAAATAAATCGATATATTTATTATTACCTTAGAGATATATAAGGTTTATTTTAAAGAAATAGATAAGTTTATCGCTTATAAAGCAAGAATAAATAATAAGTTAAATGGAAAAAGGGAGGTTAGTTATTTACTATACTTTTTTAAAAAGGTTTACCTTTTATTTAAATAGATAAAGCTTAGTTATAGAAATATAATATAGTTAAATAAAATTTAATTTAAAAAAAAAACATAATTATAAGTTTTTTAACCTTATACCTAAAAGAGGTAATAATAAATATATTAATTTATTTAAATAAAAAAAGGTTTTTATCTTTATATTTCTTTATTTTAATAAAAAAACTTTTTATTTAAATAAAGATTTACTTATTATAATTAAAATTTATTTTTATAGCTATAAAGCTATTAAATTTATATATTTAAATAATAAAATATAATAGCTTTATCTAATTATAATTTATTTTAATAATAGCTATAAACTTACTTAATAAATATATATAAGTATTAATTTAAGCTTAATTAATAGTTATCTTAGTTTTAGCTAAATAATTATTTTAAAGTAGTTTTATAAAATAAAGTTATAATCGACTATTTTATTTATTTAAGTTTCTTTATTAAGCTAAAATAATAGTAAATATATAAGAAAGATAAAGTATAATATATCTTTTAAAATTAATATAATAGGTTTTACTATATAAAACTTTTTATAATAACTTATTAATCTTTTATAAGTTTATTTATAATTAAAAGCTGCTATTTCACGCTAATAGCTATAGTATTAAGCTATATTTAATTAATTTACACCGGTGCTTTTAATAAGATATTAACTTATTAAGGTTAAAGCTATTATAGGCTATAAGTAACTTAATTTAATGCCGTTAAGTATTACCGGTATTAGTATATAAAAGTGTTATTACTATATAATTTAGGCCTTTAAATTGCTCGAAATAAATAATATTAAAAAGCCGCTATCGCTTATATTTTTATAAAATATATATAGGTTTTAACTTTACTTAAATATATACTTATTTAGTAAACCCGAGCAATATAACTTTATTTTATAAAATTACTCGAAAGTAATTATTTAGTTAAAACCGAGATAACTATTAATTAAGCTTAAACTAATATTTATATATACTTAAAACTCTTAAATTAATTAAATAAAGCTACTATATTCTATTATTAAGTATAATATTTTAATATATAGATCTAATAGCTTTATAGCTATAAAAATAAACTTTATTTATAATATATAAATCTTTACTTAAATAAAAGGTTTTTTTATTAAGGTTAAAAAATATAAAAATAAAGGTCTTTCCTTATTTAAATAAATTAATATATTTATTATTACCTTAAAGATATATAAAGTTTATTTTAAAGAAATAGAAAAGTTTATTACTTATAAAATAAAAATAAATAATAAGTTAAATAAAAAAAGAAAGGTTAATTATTTAATATACTTTTTTAAAAAGATTTACCTTTTATTTAAATAAATTATAGAAATAAAGCTTAATTATAGAAATATAATATAATTAAATAAAAGTTAATTTAAAAAAGATATAATTATAAGTTCTTTAACTTTATACTTAAGAGGGATATTAATATATAAAGATAATATATATTTTAATATTAAAAATATAAGTATAATTATAATAAATATCTTTAAAAGCTTTAATAAAAAGCTAAAGCTAATAATAGCCTCTTTATATTTTAACTTAATAATAATAATAATAATAACTTTCTTAACTTAAAAATCTTTATATAAAGCTAGCATTAAAACTATTTATAAAAAATAAAGATAAGCCGCTCTTTAAGGCTATTAAAACCTTACCGTTAATTTAATAATTAAAACTTTTCCTATAAAAAGATAAAGATAAGCTAACCTTTAAAGCTAAAATAAAATTTTATTTAATAAATAAGTATAAGTTAAAGCCTTTAAGCTAAAAATTCTTTTTATAAAAAGATAAAAATAAGTTAACCCTTAAAGCTAAACTTAATTTTAAAAAAAGCTTTATAAATATATATTACTTTAAAATAAATCGGTTATTTAAATATAAAATTAAGCTTAAATATTAATATTAAATATTAATTATTTTATTTATTTAAGTTTCTTTATTAAGTTAAAATAATAATAAATATTTAAAAAGAGTAAAGTATAATATATCTTTTAAAATTAATATAATAAGTTTTACTATATAAAACTTTTTATAATAATTTATTAATCTGCTTTAATAAGTTTATTTATAATTAAAAGCTATTATTCTGCGCTAATAGTTATAGTATTAAGTAGCGCTTAATTTATTTACGCTAGTATTTTTAATAAGCTATTAGCCTTAATATAAACCGATCTATTAAGGTTAAAGCTATTACGGGCTATAAGCTAATTTAACGCTATTAAGTATTATTAGTATTAGTATATAAAAATACTATTATTATATAACTTAAATATAAGTTACTTAAAATAAACGATATTAAAAAGCCGCTATTACTTTAAAGGTTTTAGCTTTACTTTATAAATATATATTTATTATAACCTTATTTTATAAAACTACTTAAAAGTAATTATTTAGCTTATTACGTAAAACCGAAATAATAGTTAAGCTTAAACTAGCATTTATATACGCTTAAAACCTAAGTAAAGCTATTATATTTTATTATTTAAATATATATATCTAAAAGCGTTATAGCTATAAAAATAAACTTTATTTATAATAAGTAAATCTTTACTTAAATAAAAGATTTTCTTATTAAGGTAAAAAAGTATAAAAATAAAAACCTTTCCTTATTAAAATAAATCGATATATTTATTATTATCTTAAAGATATATAAGGTTTATTTTAAAAAAAATAAAAAGGTTTATCGCTTATAAAGTATAAATAAATAATAAGCTAAATAAAAAGAAAAAGGTTAATTATTTAATATACTTTTTTAAAAAGGTTTACCTTTTATTTAAATAAATTAAAAAAATAAAGCTTAATTATAGAAATATAATATAATTAAATAAATTTTAATTTAAAAAATATAATTAAAAATCTTTTAACCTTATACTTAAAAGGGTTAATATTAAATATATATATAGCTAATAACTTATACCGATATCTTTATCGCTTTAATATTAATATCGATTTAATAAAACTAATTTTATATTAAGGTTAATATTAATAAAAAGAATATTAAAGCTAAAGATAATAAGTATAAATATATATTTAAAAAGAAAATTAAATAAAAGCTATTTCTTTATTATATTTATTATAAAGCTTATAACCTAGTAATTAATTTTATCTTTAATATAAAAGCTATTAAAAACTTAAGCTTACTAATATATTTTATAAATTATTAAAAATATTTATAGCACTAATATTTAGCTTATTAATTATAATTAAAGTAATATTACTATTAAAATAATTAATATAAAAAAATAAAAAATATTATATTTTATATCTTTATATTAAAGCTTTTAAATATCTTAACATAATATTTAAATTTATATTAATTATTTAATATAAAAGTTTTATATAGCTAATATAAGCTATAAATATAGTTTTAATATAAGCTTTTATAACTATATATTTTATATTATATATATTAATTAATTAATAGGAATCTTAAAATCTATAATAATAATAATAGCTAAGTATCTTTAAATAGTTAAAAAGAGTATTAATTAAATAAAAGAAAAGTAAAATAAGTTTTACTTTTATTATTTTAATTTACTTTTAAAGAAAAAGTTTTTAACTTTAATATAAAAAAGTTATTTTTAAAATATTAACCTTTATTAAGTTATCGCTAATTAATTATATATATATATATATATAAATTAAAAAAAAAACTAAAAAGCTAATAATAAAAAGTAATATAAAGATAACTATATATATATATTAATCGATATACTTTTACCTTTTATATAATAATAACTTTATTAATTAAAAGATTTATTTTTATATTTAATAACTCTTTTTAATATTATTAAAACTAATTTAATAATATTATTTACTTTCTTTTATTATTAATTCTTTATATATTATTAAATTATTTATTATAATATATATTAATTTAAATATAAAGGTTTAATTAAATATATTATATTATTAATAATAAAGCTACCTATTTAAATAGCTTTATATTTAAATACTTAATATTATATTAATAATATATATATTTACCTTTATCTTTATAAATTAAAGTATTTAATTAAGGCTTATTTATATTAATTAATTATTAATAACTAAAAGAGGTAAACTTATATTATATTATATATATATTTAAAGAATATATATTTATTATATTAATTATAATTTAATATTTAGCTATAATATAATATTTTTATAATTTATATAAATAATAATTTTAATAGGTTTATAGCTAAATAACTATTATATTAATTAACTTATATATATATATTATTAAATAAAATAGATTTATATTTAAGTTTCTTAATATATTAACTATTTTATTTATTTAAGTTTCTTTATTAAGCTAAAACGATAATAAATATTTAAAAAGAATAAGGTATAATATATTTTTTAAGATTAATATAATAAGTTTTATTATATAAAACTTTTTATAATAACTTATTAATCTTTTATAAGCCTATTTATAGTTAAAAGCCGCTATTTTATATTAATAGCTATAATATTAAGCCGCGCCTATTTATATCGGTGCTTTTAATAAGCTATTAACCTTAATATAAATTAGTTTATTAAGGTTAGAGCTATTATAAGCTATAAGTAACTTAATTTAACGCCGTTAAATATTATATAAAAGTGTTATTACTATATAACTTAAGCCTTTAAATATAAGTTACTTAAAATAAGCGATATTAAAAAGCCGCTTTTATTTTAATTATCTTATAGGATATATATAGGTTTTAGCGCTATTTAAATATATATTTATCTAGTAAAACCGAGTAACTATTATAACCTTTTCCGCTATATTATAAGATTATTCGAAAGCAATTATTTAGCCTATTATATAAAACCGAGATAACTATTAATTAAGCTTAAACTAGCATTTATATACACTTAAAACCTAGATAAGGCCACTATATTCTATTATTTAAATATATAAACCTAATAGCTTATAAATAGTTATAGAAATAAACTTTATTTATAATAAGTAAATCTTTATTTAAATAAAAAGTTTTCTTATTAAAGTAAAAAAGTATAAAAATAAAAACCTTTCTTTATTTAAGTAAATCGATATATTTATTATTACTTTAGAAATATATAAGGTTTATTTTAAAGAAATAAATAAGTTTATCGCTTATAAAGTAAAGATAAATAAGAAGCTAAATAGAAAAAGAAAGTTTATTTATTTAATAAGCTTTTTTAAAAAGGTTTACCTTTTATTTAAATAAATTAAAGAAATAAAGTTTAGTTATAAAAACCTAATATAGTTAAATAAAATTTAGTTTAAAAAATATAATTATAAGTCTTTTAACTTTATATATAGGATGGGTTTTTTAATATATATAATTATTATAACTTTTAAATATAATATATATAAGTTTCTTTATAAAGTATAACTTTTAAATAAATAATTATAAATAAATTATACTTATTACCTTAAAATAGAAATTAATAAATAATTATTTATCTAATTAATATAAATTAATTTTATTAACTTTATATTTAACTTAACCCTTATTATTTATAAAACTTATATATTTTATTATAAACACCTTAATCTTATAATTATAGCCTTTATTAACCTTTATTATAATTTACTTATATATTATTAAATATAAAAGTAAAGCCTTTTTTATTAATAAAAGGTTTAAGTTAAATAATTAGTTAAGTAATTAATTAAAGCTTAAAAGTCTAATAATAAAAAACTTTTTACTTTAATTAAAAAGTATTTATATTATAATATTTTTAATATAATTAATTAAAGCTAGCCGCTTTTTTATAAGCTTTTAAATAATTCTTTAATTAGCTATATTACTAATAGCTTTAATAATAATTTTTAAAATATTAATATAAGTTTATTTTAAAAATTATTTTATTATTTAGCTATAATAAATAGCTAATTAACACTTAATTTTCTATTAAAACTTTAATAATATTAAGCTTACTTAATTTTTAATTAAAACTATTAATAATAATAATATTATTATACTTTTTAATAAAGATAATAACTTATAATTCGCTATTTAAAATAAATTAATTTATAAAAAGCTTTAAAATTTAATTAACTTTTAAATTACTAATAAATTTAATAATTATAATAATAAAGCTATTAATAATAATAAAAAAGTAATAAGCTTTATATTTAATTAATTATTTTAAGTATTAAACTTTTTATTATTAAGCTATATATTATTAAGCCCCTTAATATTAAATAACTTATAATTAAGCTAGCTTTAAAAACTATTATTCTTTCTTTTATTAAAAGTAAAAAGCTAATTAAAGATATTATAATTATTATTATATATATAGTAATTATATTAAATATTAAAACTTTTAATTTATATATTATCTTTAAATTTATTATATAGTATTTAAATAATTATAATTTTAATAATTTTAATTTAACTTTTAATATCTTTTATTTTAATTATTAAATTACTTATATTTAATATATCGCTTTAAAGTAAATTATAAGCTTATTTAAATATAATAATAGCTTAAATAAGCTTAATTATTTATTTAAAATCATTAATACCTTAAAAATATATATTTAAAAGAAAATTCTTTATCTTAATATTTAAAATAAAAATATTATTTTTAATCTTAAAAAGTTATTAATATTATAATAAATATTTATTTTTATTATTAATAATTAAAAGCTTTTTTAAAAACTATTTATTTTATTAATAACTTAATTAAAGTATAATATTTCTTTTAATAAGCTTTAATAATTTTAATAATATTTAATAATCTTTCTATATATTCCTTATAGCTAGCTAATAACTAACTTATTTTAAAATTTTAAACTTTCTTTATTAAATAATTTTAAGTTAATATAAGCTTTTACTTAAATACTTTTATTAAGTTTATTATTAATATTTCTATTAATATTTCTATTAATACTTTTTCTATTAATATTTTCGTTAAATTTATTATAACCGATATTTTAATTAAGCTTATCCTTCTGGATAGTATTATAATATTTTAATATAACTTTAAAATATATATATTTTATTATTAAAATAATAAATTTTATTATAGTTAAATTATAAATATTTATTATAACTATTATAAAAAGCATTAACTAAAAGTAATAAATATAATAAGTATTAAAGTTAATATTATCGATAAAAATAATATTATTATTTTAATAGCTTATTTATTTTTAATAAAAAGTTATTAATTATATTTATTAATTATAAAATAAATATTTAAATTAACTTTATTATAAAAAATAATTTATTTATTATAAAGTATATTTTAATAATTAACCTTTTTAAATATATTAATATAAAGTAAATTATTAAGTATATTAAGATTAACTTTAATTATAGCTTTAATAGCTAAATATCTTTTAATAATAACCTTGTTTTTAAAAAGATATTAATAAAGCTTATTATTCGCTATATTTATTATATTAAAAACTTATACTTTTTACCCGTTTATAAAATACCGCTTATAATAAGTATACTTAAAGTTAATTAATTTATTTAAAAAAGCTTTATCTATAATTTCTATTAAGCTAATAAGCTAATTTAATTAATATTTATTTAAAGCTTTAATAATAGTTTTAGCCTTTATTATACTATTAATAGAAACATCTTTTAAAATAATAAAGGAATAAATTAAAAGAGATTAAATTTATAGAAAATATATATATAAAGCCTCTTTTAAAGTATTAATACGTTACTTAAAGTATTAAAAATATAAATAATATAAAATATAAAATATAAATATAAATATAAATATAAATATAAAAGAGAATATAAATATAAATATAAATATAAATATAAATATAAATATAAATATAAATATAAATATAAATATAAATATAAATATAAATATAATATAAATATAAGTAATATAAATAATATAAATATAAATATAAATATATTTTAAAAATAAGTTTATATAGCTTTAAACTTTAAATTTTTAGTTTTATAAAGTAAGTTTAGCTTTTTAAAATATATTATTTAGTTTTTCTATATTTAACTTATATATAAAGAAATAAATATTAATATCTAAATTAAAAAATTAATAAGCATTAAGTAGGGGCCGCTAAGTAGCTTATTAAATTTTTAACTTAAATATTAGTATTTATTTCTTTATATAAGAATTAAATATAAAAATATTAAATAGTATATTTTAAAGGTTTAAATTATATTTATAACGCTAGCTAATTTATATTTAAAGTTATTTAAAATCTATTTTTAAAATATATTTATATTTATATTTTATATTATTTTTTATTTTTTATTTCGAAAATATAAAATATAAAATACATGTCACAACTCTGACGTTACCCCACCTGCTGAAACGGGCCCACGGGCCCTTCGAAGCTCCCGGGGCTTCCGGGCTATTTTAGGTTCCAACAGATGCCACACGTAAAAAGAAGGCATTGTCCACAGTGCAGCGATATATTTCTTCCCTCCCATTTCCAAGGCTATAGGTTCTTCCAGGTGTGGCTATTCTTTTACTATTTTTTTATATTCCACCATTTTCTTATCCTTAATTTTAGCCGCAGGTGGCCCTGTAAAGGGAGCTGTAGGTGGCCCTGCGAAATTCGTGGTTAGCAGCTAGCTAGCAGCTAGCTTCTAATAAAAGGGAGATTTTAGAGGTGGCTAGGAAGGCCGGGGGGGGGCGCTGGAAGCCCTATTAGAGGGTGCCGGACCTCGGTTTTAATAATTATTCTGTAGATACTTTAGTGCGCTTAGTTTTAAAGAACGTTTTACTATTTCGCTATAGTGTGCTTAGTTTTAAAGAGTGGCTCGCTAATTAGGGCTATTTAGTGCTAAGTTATAGCCACTATTTAATAGAAATATCTTTTAAAATAATGGAGAAATAAATTAAAAGAGACTAGATCTATAGAAAATAAGCATGCAGAGCCTCTTTTAAAGCATTAGCACATTACCCTACCCGCTAAAACAAGCCTATAGGCCCTTTAAAGCTCTTAAGGCTTCCGGGCTATTTTAAGTTTTAAAAATTATATAAAAGTTTATTATAAGCTTTTATTTACTTATTATTATATTATTAAAATAAAAGTATATATATCTTACTAATATTTTTTCTTTAATAATAAATCTTTATATAGCTAACTTTAAAAATATAATATAAGCACTTATGTTAATAGATTTCTTTAATTATAAAATAATAACTATAATTAATAATAAAGGTATCTTTATCTATACTTTTATTTTAATATTTATTAATAATATACCCTAATAATAATAAAACGTTAACTACTTTAATATCTTTATTAATTTAAGTTATTATTAATATAAGGTTTTTATTATTAAATAAGAAAGTTTTAAATATAATATTATTATAAATCGTTATAGTTATTATAAGCTTATCTATATATATTAATATATTAATAGCTTAATAATAATAAAAATAAAAAAATATTTTTCTTTTAATTTAATATATTATATTAACATTTATTTAATTTTTAATTATTTTAATAATATAATATATTTAAAGTTTAATAATATTATTAAAATAGTTTATTAATTATTATTTAATATAGTAAGTATTTAATATTAAATAAATTATTAAGCATTATAATATTAAAATTATAATATTTATATTTAAGCTTTTAAGCTAATAACTATTATTAACTATATTTATATTCTTTATAAAATATTATTTCTTTTTAACTAGCTTTAAATTTAATCTCTTTACTATATACTTTTATATACCTTAATTAAATAGTTTTATTAAATATACTTAATAATATTAATTTACTTACTTTAATTAAAAAAAGATTATTTAAAAAATAACTTTATTTAAATAATAAATATTATATTTAATAAAGAAATTAAAAGTAAATATTTTATTTTTAATATATTAACTATTATTATAGCTAATATTATAAAGTTTAATAGCGTATATATTATATTAATATTTAATATTATTAACCGATATTTTAATAAGTTTAGTAAAATAATTATTATTAAGTATTAATTCTTTTAACGCTTATATAAAGTCGTTATTTTTATTATTAAAAAAAGCTATATTATATTAAAGTAAGAATAAAAGTAAAATAATAATAATATCGTTACTTTAACTAGATATACTTTTATAATTATATCGTTAAATTTAATTATTATTAGCTATATTATTAAAAAGTAATATTAATAAAAGTAATATTAAAAAGAAAAGGTTAATAATTTTATAAATATAGCTTTAATTAAAAAGAAATATTATTAATAATATTAATATTAATTAGCTTTTAAATTTATAAAAGGTAATAAAATATAGCTAATAAATAATAACGCTTAATATTTATATAATAAAGTATTAATTTAATAACTTTATTTAATTTAATTTATTATTTTTAAAAATAATACTTTTAAAAGAAATAAAGTATAAATATATATTTAAACTTTATTTAAAAAGTATTTATTATATATCTTAACCCCGCTTATAATATATTTAAGTTTTTACCTTAATATATTATTAATATTTATATTAACTATTTTATTTATTTAAATTTCTTTATTAAGCTAAAATAATAGTAAATATCTAAAAAAGATAAAGTATAATATATCTTTTAAATTAATATAATAGGTTTTACTATATAAAACTTTTTATAATAACTTATTAATCTGCTTTTATAAGCCCATCTATAATTAAAAGCCGCTATTCTATACTAATAGCTATAGCGTTAAGCTGCGCCTAATTTATTTGCGCCGGTGCTTTTAATAAGCTATTAGCCTATTAAGGTTAAAGCTATCGTAGGCCGCAAGTAACCTAATCTAACGCCGTTAAGCACTACTAATATATAAAAGTGCTATCGCCGTATAACTTAAGCTATATATAAATATAAGTTGCTCGAAATAAGCAATATTAAAAAGTCGCTATTACCCTAATCTTATAAAATATATATAAGTTTTAGCTCTGCTTAAATATATACCTATTTAACGAAACTAAGCGACTATTATAACCTTTTCCGCTATATTATAAGACCACTTAAAAGTAATTATTTAGCTAAAACCGAGATAATTACTAGTTAAGCTTAAACTATTACTTACACGCGCTTAAGACCCTATTAAGTAAGTTTATAGCTGCGGTTAAAATAGATTATAGATAAGGCTATTATATTTCATTATCTGGATATATAGATCTAATAGCTTATAAATAGCTATAGAAATAAACTTTATTTATAATAAGCAAATCTTTACTTAAATAAAAGATTCTTTTATTAAGGTAAAGAAATACGAAAATAAAAACCCTTTTTTATTCTAATAAATCGATATATTTATTAATACCTTAAAGATATATAAAATTTATTTAAAAGAAATAAAGAAGTTTATTACTTATAAAGTAAGGATTTATAATAAGCTAAAGGGAAATAAGCCGAAGGGAAATAGGGATATTAATTATTTAATACGCTTTTTTAAAAAGGTTTACCTTTTATTTAAATAAACTAAAAAGATAAAGCTTAATTATAGAAATATAATATAGTTAAATAAAATTTAGTTTAAAAAAAAATATAATTATAGGTCTTTTAACTTTATACTTAAAAGGGATTAATATTTATATATATTTAAATATCTTTTTTAAGTATAAGGTTAAAAAACCTATAATTATATATTTTTTAAATTAAATTTTATTTAATTATATTATATTTTTATAATTAGGCTTTATTTATTTAAATAAAAGGTAAACCTTTTTAAAGAAATATATTAAATTTATAACCTTTTATTCTTTTTTTAACTTATTATTAATCCTTAATTTATAAGTAATAAATTTCTTTATTTCTTTAAAATAGATTTCCGAGTTATATATCTTTAAGGTAATAATAAATATATTTATTTACTTAAATAGGGAAGGTTTTTTATTTTTACGCTTTTTTACCTTAATAAAAAAATTTCTTACCTAGGTAAAGATTTATTTATTATATTTAGAGTTTATTTTTATAGCTATTTATAGTAAAGCTATTAAATCTATATATCTAGATAATAAAATATAGTGGCCTTACCTAGTTATCTATTTTAATTATAGCTATAAACTTACTTAATAAATTTAAAGGTTTTAAGCGTATATAAGTAATAGTTTAAGCTTAATTAATAATTATTTCGGTTTTAATAGTATAGTAAGCTAAATAATTACTTTTAAATAGTTTTATAAAAAAGGTTATAATAAGTGTATATTTAAGTAGATTTAAAATTTATATATATCCTATAAGATAGTTAGGGCAATAGCGGCCTTTTAATATCGCTTATTTTAAATAATTTATATTTAAAGGCTTAAGTTATATAGCAATAATATTTTTATATAATGCTTAATAGCGTTAAATTAGGTTATTTATAGCTTATAATAGCTTTAACCTTAATAGGTTAATAGCTTATTAAAAGTATCGGTATAAATAAGCGCGGCTTAATATTATAGCTATTAATATAGAATAGCGGCTTTTAATTATAGATAGGCTTATAAAAGTAGATTAATAAATTATTATAAAAAGTTCTATATAATAAAACTTATTATATTAATTTAAAAGATATATTATACCTTATCCTTTTTAAATATTTATTATTATTTTAGCTTAATAAGGGAACTTAAATAAAGAAAATAGTTAATATATTTAAATATATTATTAAGTATTAACCGCTTTAATAAAGCTTATTTTAATGAATAAAACTAATAAATAATATATAAGGAGCTTAAAAACTATATATTAAAGTAAAATTATTATAACTTTAAAAATAATCTTTAATATATAAAAATTTAATATAATTTATTTAATTTATTATTAATAATAAATTTTAAGTTAATTCTTTTAAAGTTATTATTAAAGTTAAAAAGGTAATAATTATAATACTTATTATCTTTTTATCTTTATAGCTTTATAATATATAAGCCCATTAAAATATTAAAGATATTAACACTATTATCTTTTAAGCTATTTAAAATTTAAATTATATTAATTTAAAAGTATATATTAAAGTTCTATTAGCTAAAAATAAATAAAAGATTAGTTTACTTTAAAATATAAAAAAGATATTTATTATATTTAAAGTAATATTATTTTAAGCTTATTTAATTAATTATAGTATAAGGATTATTATTATAAATAATATAATTATAAAGTAATAAAAAGAGTTATCTTTATAAAAAGATATATTTCGATATTTATAGCTATATAATATTTAATTAAATTATTAGTCTTAATTAAAATAATTATTATTTTAAATAATATTATATTATTATTTTATAATTAATTAATTTAATATTTTAATAAATTAGATAATTATTTAAACTATATTTTTAATTATTAAGTCTTAACTTATTAATTATACCCTTAATTAAACGCTTTATATATTAATATTTAAAGCTATAAATTATTAAGCCTTTATTAAATAGTTTATTAAGCTCTACCTTTTAATATAACTAATAATTATAGGTTTAAATCTTTAAAGTATACCTTAAAGCGTAGTTTTATAAAAGATTAAGTATTATTCTTATTATATAAAAGATTAAGCTTTAATATTATCTATTACCTTATAATTTCATATAATTATTAATCCTTTTTAAATATAAGGTTAAAAGACTTATAATTATATAGTTTTTTAAAAAAAATTAAATTTTATTTAACTATATTATATTTTTATAACTAAGCTTTATCTCTTTAATCTATTTAAATAAAAGGTAAACCTTTTTAAAAAAGTATATTAAATAATTAATATCCCTTTTTCCTTTTAGCTTATTTCCCTTTAACTTATTATAAATCGTTACTTTATAGGTAATAAATTTCTTTATTTCTTTTAAATAAATTTTATATATCTTTAAAATGCTAATAAATATATTAATTTATTAAAATAAGAAAAGGTTCTTATTTTCGCACTTTTTTACTTTAATAAGAAAACTTTTTATTTAGGTAAAGATTTACTTATTATAAATAAAATTTATTTTTATAGCTATTTATAATAAAGCTATTAAATCTATATATTTAAATAATAAAATATAGTAGCCTTATTTAATTTAAGGGTTTTAAGTGTATATAAGTAATAGTTTAAGCTTAACTATTATTTTAATTTTAATAGTATAATAAGCTAAATAATTACTTTTAAATAGTTTTATAATATAGCGGAATAAGGTTATAATAAGTATATATTTAAGCAGAGTTAAAACTTTAATTAAGGTAATAGCGGCTTTTTAATATCGCTTATTTCGAGCAACTTATATTTACTTAAGTTATATAGCAATAACACTTTTATATAATGCTTAATAATATTAAACTAGCTTACAGCCTATAATAGCTTTAACCTTAATAAACCGGTTTATATTAAAGCTAATAGCTTATTAAAAATACCGGTATAAATAGGCGCGGCTTAATACTATAGCTATTAATATAAAATAGCGGCTTTTAATTATAAATAGGCTTATAAAAGATTAATAAGTTATTATAAAAAGTTTTATATAATAAAACTTACTATATTAATTTTAAAAAATATATTATACCTTATTCTTTTTAAATACTTATTATTATTCCAGCTTAATAAGGAAACTTAAATAAATAAAATAGTTAATATAATTACTAATACTTATACTTAATTATTTATTAAAGAAAAACTAGTTAAGCTAAGGGCTAATAAAAAACTTAATAAAGAAGTTAAAACTAGCTTTTTTAATATACTTAATTATCTATAAGAAAAAGACCCTGCTATATTAATAAATATAATATATTGCTAATTAAGGGCTATTAAGCTTTAAAGGGGATATAACTTTCTTTTTATAAATAAAAGAAAAAGTAATACTTATAAGAATTAAACTTATAACCTTTATATTTATTATTATATAAGGCTACTTAACGCTTTACTAGTGCGCTATAATGCTAATATTTAAAGCTATATATTTTTTATTTAGTTTACTATACTAGTTATCCTTTAACTTTATATTTAGCTTAATATTTTATATTTATTTATCTTTTATTAATACCGATTAATATTAAAAGTATTAAAAGTTTTAATATTTAAAATATTTTTATTTTTATTAAGAAAATTAATTATTATAAGCCTTTAATTAAACTTTTTATTATTTAAATTTAACAAACTAATATTACTTTTATTAAAGCTATAAATATTAATATTATAACTAATATTAAATAGTTAATTATTAGCCTATTAGCATTATTTATTAAAAAGATTTATATAATCCCTTATAATACTTAAAATAAAACTATAATATATATAAGTAATTATTATTATAAGCGGCTATAAGCTCCTTTAAAGCTAATTTAAATATAGTAACTTATATTTTAATATAGTTTATATATTAATATAGTTTATATATTAATATAGTTTATATATTACTTTAATATATACCTTATTAAGCTATATATATATATTAACTATTTATATATATTTTAATTACGTATATACGTATTAATATATATATATATATTAAGAGTTATAAGTAACTTATTTAAGATATATTACTCTTTTATTTAAATATTTATTTAAAATAAGCTATAAATATTTCACTTACTATACTTATACGCTTATATAAGTAAGCGGTATATAGACAGTATATATACTGTTTAAACTTAAATGATAGGGGCGATAATATGTTTTAACATTATATGATAGCTGGACGGGCGAAGTATAAAAAGGATTAAATCTGTGGAACAGTGAGATCCTAAAATGTTAGCTTCACCTCCAGCGAAGCTGAGTGTGCATTATCTCAATATGGGTATCAATGGCCGGACGGAATCTTGTCGGTTGTGCCAGGCTGTAAAATATCAGGTACCTGCACGGGCTACCTCAGATACTTCTCGGGGAATACGCGGTCGGCTTGAAACAGGCAGACACGGAGCCACTCACTGTGTCTCATGCCTTCGTTCCTGATCTTGACCGACCCCGATGTCAGGGAAAAAAGAAACAAAGGGCATTTGTGGCGCGCGTGCTGTGCCCTCTGTTTCCCTACTTAGACCGCTGCCTTGCTTGCCGGTGAGGGTGATTATCCTTTTGGGCTGTGTAGTGCAGTGGTCACAACAGGTTATGAGCCCTTGCTCGCGCGTTTGCTGATACTTAGCGTTGGGGGCCCCTCGGTTAAAGCACTGGTAGCGTACCTAATGAAAACACAAGGTTAACATTGAAATCCAACAAACGGAAAGCCCTTCACTTCCTTAAAGGCATTTTAAAGTCCTTCACTTCTTTAAAGGTATTGTAAAGTTCTTCACCTACTTTAAAAGCATTAATCGTGTCCTCTATACGACAATGGCAGTCTTCTCTTTAAATCAATCAAGTTGCTCTTGCGCGCCTTGAGTTATCTAGCTTCCACTTTGGCTTCGTTTCAGCTGTAGAAGGTGTGTGGCGGATGTGGTGCGCCCTTTGCTTGCCTACTTAGACCGCTGCCTCCCTTGTCATTCAGGGTGGTCACCCTTTTGGGCTATGTAGTGCAATGGTCACAACAGTGTTGTTATATAGTTGAACCACAAGGTCTCAGAATACCTAGGTACATTAACGCATCGAAAGTCCCGCCGTCCTCAAGCTATATCGGGACACCATTACAATCCGTCTCCACTCATACGCCGCAGGGACCTAGTAGTGGCAGCTTTTTCCAAGGTTATAATGCTGGATGCGAACAAGTAAGTAACACCTATCAACTTACAAAGTAAGAGATACAGGGGGTGCCCTACCTTCGGAATGTCTATACCTTCGGAATGTAAAAAGTGGCTAATAGCTATATAAATTAAATATATTTATACTATATTTCCTATATATAACTTATAGAAATAAATAAAAGAAATTAAACTACTTATTTTTTATATAGATATTATTTATATTTATACCTTAAAATTAAAAAAAGTAAATATCGTTAATAAATATTTAACTTTAAAAAAAAGTTTTTATTTCTTTATATTAAAGGAGTTAATATACCGACTACTTAAACTGTAATATCTATCTATTCTATATTATATATATAAATATATTTTATACTATTTTATAAAAAGATTTAAAGGCTACTATATAATATATTTTATATATAATATATTAATATATCGATAAAAATAGTTTTAAAAAAAGTTATTATTAAAATTATAATTAAGGTGGTTTAAATAGTATATATATTAACGCCCTTAATATAAGGAAATAAATACTCTTTTTTAAGTTAAATATTATTTTTAAAAATAAATTAAAATATAATTATATAATAAGCCTTTTTAAAAAAGAGTTAAGTTTATATATAAAGTTTATTATTTAATATTAAATAATAGTTATTTAGAAATCTGTAAGTAAAGTTAACTTATTTATATAGCTATTAGCTAATTTTAGCGTTCCGAAGGTATAGGCGTTCTAAAGGTGGGGCACCCCTTATAGATCTTGTATCTATTGGATTAGAAATACAAAACTCACCCTACTTGAATAAGGATCTTCGAATCTTTCGCAAATGTAAGCCTTGCATGATTATGCCTTGTCTCGGGCCGTCAGCTTCAGCTCAAGCCATCGACATGTTGCTGTCTTCCAAGGTCATGATCTGTCAAGGCAGCTTGTACAACGTGCTCTTATGAAACAGGTGAGCCTCAGCCGCAGGATTTGACGTCATTGCTGACTGGTGACGAACACATGATGCGACTCATCGTTCCAGTAAAAAATGGTTGTTCGTCCCATGCTTAATTAATCGTCTACGAAGCACAGCCCATCCTGAGATCGATCATCGGCTACCGTCAAGGCATCAAGTGAAAGGCACCTGCTGCCACATCTGCATTCAGTCTTTGTGCTCTGTGAGGCCTTTATGATTGTTCGTCCGTCTTTTCATCCACTCTTCGACAAAGTTTGCTCAGATCTCTCACTCTTGCTCTCTTTCATATTGCCGTTCCTGCAGCCCCTCGGAAATTTCAATCCTCAAAATGGCAACGGACAACCGCGTACAGCTGGACGTCTCACTCAGAGTGTCACCTACCCTCTCTCTTCATGACCCTAAGGCGACACTAGACGTGGGTCTCCACGTCAAAGTAGCAGAGTCGGCGAGGCCGGGAGTGCCAATCACCATCATGCTTTACCGCAATGTGTTCGAAGTCATAGAGCCTGGACAAGGTCTCGACATGTTCGCCCGGGGTGCTTTCGCACCTCTAACTGGCATCGACGACCCTGAAGGCCGCAAAATACACCTGGGTGGTCATCTCCGAATCAACGAGAGGATGAGGACCGATGTGCCGGACCTGAGAGAACGTGGGATCCAGTTCGCGACCATTCCGGGAGACTCGTCTGAGGCCAGTTTCACCCATCATTTGGGCTGGGATAGAATCTTCAAGTATGCGGACAAGCCGGGCAGTATCCACTCGAAAGATGAGCTGGTACCCGGGGACAAGTTCCGAGTCGGTGTCAATAAGAAGTTCTTAAAGGTTCTGTGGTGGTGTTTTGGGGATCTCAACGGTGATCTGCGCGACAAGAAGTTTCATCCGTGGTTGCTGGATTCCTGTCAAGAATCAGACCGACCGAGTGACGACTTCCTTCGAGACGGTGGCTGGGTACTGGGAGAAGAAGAGAACGGAGACGGTCCGAAATTAGACGTCGTGCTACAGGACCAAGACGCAGTCTTCGAGATTATTGAATAGCAAAACCAGTTCTTCTCGCAAAACCTCACAGGCTACAGGTCACAAAACAAAAGACAGTCTACTACATTTATAATAAAAATAAACTGTTAACACAGGGCTAGCTCGTAGAGTACAGCTGCCTCATTGCTGGGTTAATGAGACGCAAGAATCCCCCTCTCACTGTCTTGGCAGATGTTGGTGGCTAGATCAACGTCCTGCCCCCCAGATTTATCTTGACCGGAGTGGGCAGCAACTCACTTATCCAGAGAGGATCAGTTGGGACAGAGATCTCAATCTCCTGCATGTTTCTGCTGTATTTTGATCTGAATACTGCCTCGCTTGAATTCAAAGGCAGCACTGCACCAGGTACAAACGACTCCTCAAAATTATAGCAGATCATTTTAGCCTCCTGCGACTTGTCTCAAAGGCAACCGCTCTTGACCCTTGCACATACCTGTTCGACGCTTATAATCTGCTCGCTTAAGATTGAATTCCAGACCTCCTTGGTCATTACAGCCTTTCAAGGCACTCTACACCGGACTTATGTTATTATTAGGCGTCTAATTCTATATGTATATGTCTTAGGCCGTTAGTCTCCATGCTCCAAAAGTAGCAGCGCTAATGCTCATTATCATGAAAAGTCCAGTATGCAGCAAGTCAAGATGGTAATGCCATGCCAACCACTTCGCTGCAGCTCCAGCGAGCACGCCCATCCACACAACAAAGAATCCCAAGTCAAACTTTGGCTTCTCCCCACTGGCTGGCCTCGGTGTAGTCTCCCCGTCAGCTCGCATGCTTGTCCCCCACCCGTCGGCCGTCAAAGTCAACATGCTCCAGACGTGCACCGCCGGCAGCGGGATGTAGTAGAAAAAGAAGCCTGGAATGACCCATTTACCGCCCGCGCCGATTCCCTTACCTAGGCGGTCTGGGTTCCGCAGGATATTGTATACGACGCCCAGCAAGAGCCTTATCCCCACATCGGCAAAGCACACCGAGACGAGACTGCGGGACGTGAGCAGGTAGTATGACACCGCAACGGCACCGAGCACCGGCCCGAACTCCCTCTTTGCCATGCCAAAGAACAGAAGGGGGTGTGTCTTCAGGTAGACGCGCGGCATGAGCAGGCTCTCGATGTGGGTCGCCCTCGCCCACCGCAGCTGCTGCTTCAGCCACTTGCTCATCGCCGTGGGCGTGTCGGTGGCGGCGAGCACGTCGCTCGCATATATGACGCCCCAGCCCCTCAGCAGCAGGTTCGTCGTGAGGTGCCTGTCCTCGTTGATGATCATCCTCTTGCCCAGCACCGTCTGCAGGTACCACGGCACGAGGATGCCGGGCAGCGCGGCCAGGCGGAACACGGAGCTGGGGCCGCTCTGGCAGTCGCTCGTGGCCGTGGCGGCCGTCGACGAGCGCGTCAGGTACAGCTCGCCCCAGTAGACGCTGGCGGCCAGGCTCGTGACGGCCGTCTCGGCCGAGTTGTGCACCACGAGCCCCGACGACGCGCCGCCGAGCCGCGGGTCCGCGGCGATGGTGTCGACGGTGCGGGCGAGCGAGTCCTCGAACACGATGGTGTCGCTGTCCGAGGACCACAGGAACTCGACGCCCAGGATGTCGGCGATCACCAGCGAGAAGACGAACGTCGTGAACATGATGCCCTTCTTGTGCATGTGCCGCTGCTGGATGCAGAGCTGGCGGACGCCCGCGTGGTAGTCGCCCCCGATGGTCAGGTTGTGCTGGTCGAGGATGGTCCGGGCGAGGGAGATGCAATGTTGTATGACCATGCTGTCGATCTCGGCGTCGTCGACGGGCTGGTTGTCCTGCTGGCGCATGGCGACGAGCTTGGCCCTGGTGCGCTCTGCGAGCTCGCCCAGGGGCTCCGAGATGTGGATGGCGGCTGAGCGTTCGGGATAAGTCTGGGCTGGGTCAGCAATGCGCCCGAGGAGTAGGTTCTAATGCTCAGATCTTACCTGATTGAAGACGTCGACCATGTCCTGGTCGTCCACCTCGTCACCATCGATGCCGACCAAGAGGAACGTGCATCCTTCAGCGGTCTTGTAGCTTTGCAGTGCTCGCGCGAACAGATCTGGATCTTCCCTCCATCCGACAACAGCAGCCATGCAATCCAGTCGTGGAACGGCCTTTTCGACGTTCAACTCCCATTTCAGCCAGTCCTCCTTCTCGCGTACTGGACTCTCATCCTGGCTCTTCAAGTCGTGCAACTTTTCCCTTCGTCTCTGGATGACAAAACGGTTCAGCTCTGCTAATATTATAGTCAAAAGCATATCAAGAGTGATTGGGTAGTGACTCGAAACGGTCATCAGAAAGTAGATTGGTATTGACAAAATGCAACAAAACACATTGAAGCATTGCCGCCAGATGGAAATGCGGCAGGGGTATGCTGTGCTAGGGACATGAGCCCCGAAATCCTTTTCTGTCAGCATTGTACGATTTGCAATGCTAGGCAGGTCGAAAGGGGAAACGAGAGGAGGGAAAGGCTGGGAAACACCGAGAAACGAGTGAGGTGAAGAAGATGCCGATCTACTCGGGAACAGGACTCGCGATGCCCTCCCTCTCAAACCAGTTATATATATCCATATATATACGTCACTCCTAATGAGTGCATGCAGAGGCTCAGCGGATTCAAGCCAATGTGAGCCATCGGCTCGGCGCCTCTCCGTAGTGTGACTCTCGAGCCCCCTACCCCTGGCCGTGTGGAATCAGTTTTTATCCCCATTTCCCATGCTCTAGCAAGTCAGAGTCGTATGGTTCACGGAGGTGGCTTCTTGTGATACGCAGAAAAGGCTGAGGGATGCCTGTTGCCTCGTGAAGTCGGGCCATACTACCCAGGTACTGTGGTACACTAGGCACACGTTGCAGGCAGAATATGGGTCTCGTCCTCGGGTGGCTTACAAGCCTTTGCGGATCTGGTACTAGCTTGGAGACCAAGAGCACGGGAGATTGACGCCAGTGGAGTAGCCTAGCGACCTTAGCATGCCTTAGCACGCCTAGAACCGAGCCGTCGGGGAGCGAAATAATTTTCCTGCCCGCTATCATCCTGCAGGATCGCCCTAGACCTGCTTCGCGAAATAAGACCGTTATTGTCCCCCTGGCAGCCCTGGCATCGAAATTGACTGCATATTACGAGACCTAGGCAGCCTCTGGTAGCCTAGATTTATTAGTTATTCAGGGAGGGGGATTGAGGCTGAGTTAGCCACACCAGAGGATCTGGTCGTCATTGTCGCGTTACATAAACGAGCTTACATATATGTCACGGCAAACGCCGGTCCCTGCAGTCATCCGCATGAGATATAGTCCTGACCGGTGATAGAATATCGTATCCCAGTGTTCTGCCTAAAAAAAGCATCTAGCATGCAGCATCGTGAAGGGTAACACGTGCAACTGGGCCCTTTTGAACCAAGGGATCTAGTCACCCCGACGTCTTCGATATATCCCCAACGCCTCTCTCGTTTCGACTCGCAGCAAGGCGCAGAGAGAATAGTCGGATCAATCTAGAAGCGTCATCTGATCCCACACCGTCTCCAAGGCATCAATATGGGGAAACTCTACAAAGACAACCGACTGGTGCCGGCCATCATCATCACAGCGGCTCTATGGCTCTTTTTCATCCTGCTGGATCCTGTCAGCGTCAACCACGCACAACAACCACTGCAAGTGGTGAAGGTGGCATCAGAGCCAACACAACGACAGCCGCATTGGCAGCCAGAACCTGAGTCATCTCAGTCAGAGCCTCTTGAAGCACCAGCAACAACAGCACCAGAAGGACCAGCGACAACACCATCAAGTCCAACTCACCATGAATCTCGCCCCTCATCCGCCTCCGACCACAAGGGGGAGAAACTCTCGCCCGAGGATGTCCTGCTCATCATCAAAACCGGCGGCACCTCGATGTGGAAGCGCCTGCTGGCCCACCTCCTGACGACCCTCGCGCCGGAGCGCATCCCGCTCGAGAACACGGTCATCTACTCGGACAGCGCCGACTCGATCGGCGCCTACAGGGTCATCGACGTGCTGGCCAACACGACGGCGGCGACGCTGGGCTCGCCCGAGTTCGACGTCTACCGGTCGCAGGCGGCGTACGCGGCGCACAACGTGTACCTCGAGGCGGCGGGCGTGGACGGCGACGACTGGGGGCCCCAGGGCGGCTGGATCGTCGACAAGTACAAGTTCGTGCCCCTGGTGCAGCACGCGGGGGACAACTGGCCGCGCGCAAAGTGGTACATCTACACCGAGGACGACACGTACCTGTTCCTCCCCAGCGTGCTGGCCTACCTGTCGCGGTTCGACCACCGCGAGCCGCACTGGCTCGGCAGCTACGCCGCCAAGTCGGGCGTCGTCTTCGCGCAGGGCGGCGCCGGGTTCGCGCTGAGCAGGGGCGCGTGGGAGGCGAGCTTTGGCAGGAACGGCGGCGGCGGCGGCCGCCGCCGCCGCATGGCCGAGGAGTACGAGCGCTACACCGCGGACCACTGCTGCGGGGACCAGGTGCTGGGCCACGCGCTCAACAGGTACGGCGTCAGGCTCGGCGAGAACGGGGGCGACGAGGTGTTCCGGTACGGCTTCAACCCGCTCGTCCACTGGACGTTTGCCTTTGAGAGGTGGAGCTGGTGCCTGCCGCTCTACTCGTGGCACAAGGTGCACGCGCGGGACGTGGCGAGGTATTATGAACTGGAGAGGAGCTGGGACTTTTCGGTGAGCCTTTTTCCCTTGGTCATTCGAGTGGAATAGTAGGTTTGAAGGTGTGCTGACTTAAGAGATTAGACTCCTTTCAGGCATGCAGACTTCTTCGCGCACATGATTGCTCCCGAGCTCAAGAAGAGGGCTGAGTGGTGGGACAACATGTCGGATAGATACCGCGTCACCTCGGCCAATAAGGCAAGCCCGCCCATGCCCGAAGGGCTGAAGGAGGTGGAGGCATGGAAAGAGGCATGGCAGTCCGTCGACGCTTGTGAAGCTGCTTGTAGGGTTTGGGACGAATGCATCCAGTGGAGCTTTGTGGAGGATCTCTGCAAGATGGACGACAAGGCGATCATGGGCAAGGGGTACGCGCCAGAGATGTCGCAGAGGAAGACGGCGCTGATGACAACAAGTGGATGGTTCAAAGAGAGAATCGAGAAGTGGGACTCTCACTGTGGTAGTTGAGACATTAATTCCTACCAACTAAAATACATTGTATAGAATTCATTGTCTGTTCCACATGACCCTGTGATTAAAGAGAAGAGTACCGCTATAGATACCTCTTGATAGATATGTTATAGGAACCCTGTGGAGGAGGCAAGATTGGGTTGTTCCCTAGAGAAATGGCTGGGCTACGCCCGCTCTGATCTCCGCCTATAAATAGCCCTATAGGCGGTCTAGAAATATCCACTTGGGTGGCAGAATCCCTAAGTAAATTACTATATATCTGCTTAAAGGCGCGGTTACTATCGTTAAGGATTATATTAATTAAAATTCTCCGAGATATAATAGATTTTGCTATAATATAGATAGGGCTAAATTCCCGAAAAAAGTAACTAATTAGTATTACTTTCTTTACCCCTAACCGGCAGAATTAAATACTTATATAAATAAGAAAAGTCCTTATAATATAAAATTATTAATATTTAGCACCTTAAATAAATATTAACTTAATATTAATAAAAGCTTTATTATTACCTTATTATTATTATATATATAGCTAGTATAAGTAATATAAAACTATTAATAAATAAAGATATTATAATATAATAATAATATAATATAATATCTTTTTATTATTATCTTTATATATTAATTATATTATAGCTATAGATTTAACTTATTTATAAATTAATTTTAAAAATAATAGGAAAAAGCTATAATATTATTTTAAAAAATAATTATTTTATTAATTTTTAATAATAATAACCTTTTTTTACCGGATAGCTTAATAATATTTTTATTTAATTAGATTAAAAATAGTATTATAAGGCTAAAAGTAATAATATATAATATATATTTTTAAGTATAAATTACTTAAATTTAGCCTTATTTTTAATTATATTAAAATATTAATATTACTATTTTTCGAAAATTTATTATAATAATTATTATTATAGCTTATAACTAGCTTAAATATACTATTTACCTATAAATAATAGTCTTTAATAAATAAATATTATTATTATATAGGCTAATAAATAAAGTTAATCTTTAAAAAGGTATTTTCTTTTTAAAAGCTAGCTATAACTTAAAGATTAATAATAATCCTTTTTCTTATTATAGTTCTTCTTTTTATTATAATTCTTCTTCTTACTATAATTCTTCTCTTTATTATAATCCTTTTTCTTATTATAATTTTCCTTTTTACTTAATAGTTTAATATATTAAGAAAATTATAAAGTAATAGTAATATATTTAAGCTTTTATATTAAATTTAATCTTAAATACCTTATAGGGCTATAGGGTATTAATAGCGCTAATAATTATTATTAATACGCCTATATCTTTTATACCGGATATAGCTATTACCGTTATAAGGTTAATATAATTAGCTTAAAATAATTATCTTTTTTTAATATTATTAATAATTATAAATAAATAATTTAAGTTTATATTAATAATAAAGCTAAAATTAATATTAATAGCTAAATATTATAATATAAAATAATCCCTATTAAAATAAAATAATATAAAGTTATTTTAGCTATTAATATATTTATTATAATACTATATTATATATTACTTTTATTATTAATAATTATATAATTAACTAATAGCTTATTAGAATTATAAATTATATATTTTATATATTTTATATATTTTATAGCTATAATATTCTTAATATAATAAAATATAATTTATAAAGGGATTAGTTATTATTAGCTTAAGCGTTTAAAAGCTATTTTGCTTAATTTAATTTATAATAAGCTTATATTATTATATAACTTAAATATAAAATTTAGCTATTAGTTACTTAAATAATACTTTCTTAAAATTACCTTATATATATTATAGCTTTTTATTAATAAATAGGAAATTCTATTTAATTTTATAAATAAAAAGGGTATAATTAATAATAATAATATTAAATAAAAAGTTAAAGATAATAGCTTAAGCTAGCTTATAATAAAACTAATATCTATTAATCTAGCTAAGTAACTTATAATAATTAATAATATTTATACTATTTATTTATTAATTATATATATCGATAATTAGCGGGATAAATAATAATACCCTTATTTAATTATTAAAAGTAATATAAAGAAAAAGCTTTTTTTTCTTTATAATAAAGGCTTAAGCTATCTTTTATTATTTAATTATAGGTTTTTTAAAGCTAAAGAAAATATTATTAATAAAAAAAACTATAGTATTATTCTTTTATATAATCTTTATAAATTTATAATTAAGAATAAATATTAAAAAAGTTTTACTTTATAGTATATTATTTTATACCCTTTTAATATAAATAAAATAAGCGGAAATATTTATTAAGTTAACCTATATAATATTAAATATAGTAACGCTAATTTTATAAAGGGAATTTATAAAAAGCTATATAGGAAAAAGGTTATTAATAAATAGGTAATACTATAAATAGCTTAGCGGTAGCTTAAATAAAGCTTTATAAAGCTATTATATATAACGCTAAATTAGCGCTATATTAATAATATATTTTAATTAATTTAAATAATACTTATTAAATATTTTAATAATATATAAGCCTTAATTAATAAAGGTAAAGTTAAATATATATTTATATTAACTTAAATAAAATATTTTAAAGCTAACTTTAATAAGCTTATAAAGGAATTATAGCTTATACCGGCTATAATTAAAAAATTTATAAATAGCCTTATTAATTATAAATAATATACCGGGCTATTATAATTATTAATTAATAATTTAAATCTATATTATTAAATAATTAACCCTTATAAATAAATTAATATTTTATTATAATATTAAGTATTATATATAAAAAAACCGGAAAAATAGCTAAAAGCGGTTATAAGTTATATAGTACCTTAAGGGGTAAATTAAATAGAAATATAATAATTTAGCTTAAAATTAATTAATTTTATTTTTAAAGTAAAAGCTTAAATAAATAATAATATTTAAAAAGATATATAATTTAATAATATAAATATTATATTATTACTAAAAGTATAAGTTTTCTTTTTATATATTTAAGTTTTAAATAAAATAAAAATATATATTAATATATTAAGCTAAGGTTTTTATTAAAGGTAAGGAAAGAAATTTAAGGAAAATATCGATTTTTTATAAATTAATAATATTAGGGTATATTTTTAAATTAAAGTTTATAAGTAATATCTTATTAAAGAGCTAGCTATTAAAGCTATATAGCTAAAGCTTATAAATATCTTTAAGTTTAACTTTAGCTTTATTAGCTTTATTTAATTTAAATAAAGATAAAATAATAATAGCTAGCTAATTTAGCTTAAGATATAATAAGCGTTAAATAATATTATTTATATAAGGGTTATAAAAAGAAGATATCTTATTAAGGTTATTATTAATATTAATATTAATATTAATATTAATAGCCGGCTTATTAATTTTATTATAAATATTAAGATTTAAATAAGTATAATTTTATTATAGCTTTAAATAGTTATCCCGGCGGAAATATTTATTAGCCTTATTATTATTAAGGTTAATAATATTTTTATTAAAATTATTAGCCCTTTTAAATAATAAATTATTTAAAATTTATATATTAAAAATATTATTAACCCGGCTGGCCGGTATATATTTAAGGTTTAAGCTAAAGCGTTATAGAAAGGTATACTTTATTTTTAAAGAAATCTTATATTTATAATAATTATTTTAAAAATTTTTAATATTATTCTTAAATAAATCTTTAAAATTAATTAGCTTAAGGATAGAAAAAGTATAGCTATTATTAGCTATAAATAATACTGGAAAGCTTAAATATAACTATAGGTATAATAAAGTAAGTAGAAAATATATAATAGAAAAGGTTTTTTTATTTATAATAATTTATAAAGAAATTATTATTTAAAAGGTATAGTATTAGCTATATATTATTAATATATCGGCTTAAATATATTTAAATAAAGCTTTTTTAGCTATTAAATTAGTAATTATTATAAAAATAATAAGAAATTATAAGCTTAATAGAAAACTATAAATATTTTTAAGTAAATTAACTACTTATTATTATTAAAGGTATTATAAGCCTATATATTATATAATAAGTAAGGGTATAGATATAGATATAGGTTTTTTAATAAATCTTAAGATAAATTAGCTTTATATAAAAAAATTAGCTATTTATTATATAAAAAGTTAATTTTAATAAAGAAAAGTATAAAACCGATATTTCTAATAATAAAAATATTAAATATCTAATTAGTTAATTAAATTTTCGCTATTTTTATAATATTTTATAATAGCGTTATTATAAAGGGTATAAAGGTTAATAGGCTTAATAAAAGCAATTATAAGTAATTAAAAGTTTAATATAGTTTAAAGTTAATTATAGTTAAAATAGATAGGCGGTTAATAAACCCTAGCCCTAAACCCCCCTAAATATAGAAGGTAGATAGGGGGATTATAAGAATATTGCTTAAAAGGCTTTATATAGAATAATATTGCTATATCTTCTAATTTTATATATTTTCTTTTAAAAAAAATATATATATAAATATTTCTAATTAATTTAAATTTAACGATAACTTTATTTATCGATATAAATAGCTGGGTATTAAGATATTTAGGTATAAAGTTAATAGTATAGCTTATATACTATATTTGCCCCGTTTATACCGGGTAGGTATAACGATAACCGCGCCTTTAAGCAGATATATTTATATAACACAGAGACGCCTTTTTATAAATATATCTAAATATATATACACATACACACACATATATATATATAGATATATATGTAGATTCTTAGTATGTAATATTCATTAATAAGCTAATTGGGATATTGAGTAGGATAGCCCATATTAAACACCTCGAGTGCCCATTGCAAATTGACAGAGGAAAATGTCTAGAAACAGTGAGCGCTACGAATCAGGTACGATCTGCAGCAGTTACAAACGGCCCCGTCCCATCCATCTGCCCCAGAACTGCCTCCATGAGCTCCTTGGGGTCCCACCGATCCCTCTCCTCCACCCTCTTGAGCACGAACCACTCCATGAGGTCCTTCACATGCTGCGGCAGCAGGTCGAGTCTGTCGCGGTAGGTACCCCCCTTGCCAGCGAGCTCCAGGTCGATTTCATCCCAGTACCATGCATCAAACTCGTCCCCGTCCCACCTGTACATGAAATTCCACACGAACTCGTTTCTCTGTTCCTCCCAGCGCCTTGTCATGCCATCATACAAAGGGGTGGGTATTGTTTCTTCGTCCTGGGTGCTGAGACCCGACAGCTGTTCTGCACATGCGCCGTCGGCTGGATGGCGGGACTGTGGATCGCCGGTCAGAGACGGCTTTCTCCGCTCCTGGTAAAGTCTCCGCTCCTCCTGCTGCAAGGCGCGCATGAAAATCACTCGGTTGTTTTCGACGTCCTTCGCTATCTCGAAGTCCATGCGATTGCCGTTTGAACCGTCATCTTCACCCCGGACCTGTCCACATTGGTCCCGAGCCCCAGTAGCCTTCATCTCGCCCCCTTCACTCGCAACGTCCTCCTCGTCGCGGCGGTCCAATCTGACGTCCCAATTATCAAGCAGGCCTTCTGAGTCCCGATCCATAAACAACCAGTACGGGGGATCGTAGACGTAGGACTCGGGCGCAAAGTACACAAACTCCCAGTCAATCACGCCCTGCACGTCGCCTTTCTCATTGCAAAGGACATTATGCGGCCTCAAATCATCGCACCAGAGCCGAAACGACTCCTTCGTTTCTTCTGCCGCAGTTCCGTTGTCGTCGTTGTCTGGACGCTGAGGAAATTTGCGGGTTTTGGCTAGCTGACGGAAGAGATAGCGGGCCACAAACTTTTCGCGTATGTCTTCCTCGTCCCTCTCGAGGTCTGTGTTGTAGAGGAGCCCGGCGATATACATATCCGCGATAGATACGTGCCACTGGCGAGATGTCGAAAACGTCTTGGCACCGGTGATGCCAGGGGCGAAAACAGATTCGGGGACATGGTTTGCGGTGATCTGGTTATTGAGGAGAAACGGCTTGGGTGCTCCGCCCGGGACGCCGCGGCCGTTCACGACATCGAGGGCAGATATGCTCGGAGCATGTAGCTGAGAGAGCTGGATGTGCACGTTCGCTAATTGGCGAAACGAATGTTCCTTGACCAGGTTGATATCTCCTCTTAGTTCCGGCCGTTGGACAAGATCTGGGCGATCCCACAGGTTTCCCATGTTGTAGAGGTGGGGGATAAACTCCATGATGATAAAGGGTAGGCCCAGCCCGGTTGGGTTGTCGGCGGCTGTGCCCGAGTGATATACGCGAGGCACACGTATCGTGGTGTGCTCTGCAACATGGAGCATTGTGGCCACCTCTGCACGCGTCTTTTCTTCTGCGAAAGCGACCAGGCCAGGGATAGGCATGCGAAATATCACAATCTATACCTCTTAGTAAGGGATCTTCAGTGCATTGATGCGTGGCTTTGCCCACCCCACCGCCTAGGGCCTTGAGGCAGATTGTGTATATCACCTTAGGGGCCTGTATTTAAGGATTTGAACTTACACTTATACCGGTCGACTCATCAAAAAAGTTAAATGCAATGCCAAGGTTGTATGACCCATAATACCAGTGAGGTTCTCCAATGGGCGTTCCTGGATGGTGCTGGCTGATAAGTTTCAGGATCCGGTCTTTGAGACCCGTGGAAAGGTCGTCGAACTGCTCCCGGGTCTGATCTAGCCACGTCTCCCGCAGGAGCCTCCTGTGCCGCGTTGAGGGGCTTGACGGCGCCACGGACCCGCCTGGGTCGGGCACGGAGCCTGAGGGCGGCGGGCCGTGGCTGCTTGGCGGAGCGATTGCAGCATCGCGGATCTTTTCGGAATTGGATTCGGACATATCGCACTTCAGGCTTTTGCTACTGATGCTGCCTGCTGCTCATGTGCGGTCTTTGACTGGCCTGCGGATTTGGCAAACGCCCCAGGACGCAAAGACGCACGTCGGTGTAGATATACGGCAGTTCTTGGCGCAAGAAAGAACAGATGGCAGTGCCGAGGGAGGATCCTATGTTGTTGGTGTTGTTGGTGATACAGAAACATCATTGTGCGGCCAAGCTTACTAATTTTGGGGAACATGAGGATTGGGCCTGGTCCAACCAAGTTTGGCGCGTGTGTTTGCCGCCCCCACGCTTTCACTACTTGGACCACTGCCTCCCTCGTGCACTCAAGGGTTGTCACCCTTTTGGGCAGTACAGTGCAGTGGTTACGACACCAAGGCCCGGTCCAGGGACCTCTGTGAAACATGCCCAGACCTGTCAGCCAGTTGGCCGTTGTCACGGCGTCGTGGTTGTCTTGCGCGTGTAGTAATATAGATCGAGACCATTGCCAAGTACTTTTAGCCTATATCGTGACTCCGGATGTCGTTTAGATTTAGCACACGCAGGTCAGGGCGAGGTAGAAGGCGCGGGTGAGCATAGTAAACGAGGAATAGAGAAATAAATCATAGTTCAAATCTGAAGTACAGACAAAAAGGGATGAAGACATACTCAGAAAATATTGGAAGATATGCACAACCCCAACCGGGCAGATAATCGCCGCGTTTCAAGTTGAGCTGAGCTTCTATGCATCTGCCTCATTTGGTCCTCAGTGATGCCTTTATGAAAACCACGGTCTAATGATAGGTCTGCGGCCATGACTTTGCAACAGAAATATTTATCATTTGTAGTATATTGGACGAAAAGTCACGAGTAAAGAGATTCCCCGATGTAGCCTAAATATTCCGTAATCCTCAAGGCAGAACCTAGGAAACTGGACATATTCGAGGGTAGTGCCTTTTGTGAGAGAAGAGTATCCTGAGGAACGTCTTTGAATGACAGCCGGTCCGGAATTCCAGACGTGGTTGCGGGCACAAATGCAGCTTTCTCATGCTTGCACCGGTCAAGTTATAAAGAACTGATTACATGATGTAGCTGTTAGATAGAATTGTGATCCAGACGAGTGCTTCTAGAGCTTTTGCTACGGCAGTGCCTACCTCGCTTGTTGTTTAGGACCCTCACTAGTCAGGTGTACGGATTCCAGCCTTTATAGTCTTGCTCACAGCTTGCTTACATGTATTCCGCTATACTGCTTTAAGCACACCTAGGGAGTAGCAGAATATTATGGCCACCAATAGTATTTATGCTGATAAAATTTACCAGTTGTTTACTAGCAATATCCGGGCCGATCCTGTTCGAAGGAAAAAGATTGAAAATGAGAGTATAACATCACTGGTGACGATTAAAGTGTTTGCACAGTCAGATATATTGTCACACAAATCAACCCTCGATCAATCACTGGCAGTTCAGGGTGGCCCAAGGCCCACAGCCCGAGCCGGCTGGCTGGGCGGCTTCAGGGGTCCACGGGGTGCAGATGATCTGCCCCCCTTTCTGACTACACCGATCGGCATTAGTGTGGAGCGTCCGCGGGTCAGAAGGCACCTCGGCGTGTTCAGCTCCTGCAAGACCCGGCACGACGGCTCCCGGCTTAGGCAAACACACCCTGTCCTGCGTGCTGATGGATTGGCGTCTTGTGGCTTCATGACCCTCCCTTTTGGAGGGGCGCAGCAGCCCTGGAGGGGGTGTCAGACTGTAGCCTGCAGCCTGCGGGTTCAAAGACTCGTGAGGTAAGAAGATGATGAGTCTTTTCGCGTTCCTCCATGGCTCACTCAAACTTCCTGCCAGGCTGATGATTTATTTCACCCTGGGGTTCTCTTCTGCTTTGCCTGATATGAGTCTGTCCGGCCGCGATCGTTGTTGACGGAGGGAGATGTTGAAGCTGTCCTCACAGTCTGAGTGTTTTTTTTCTTCTTCTTTTTCTGAGAGCGCGCTTGTAGCACAGCAGCTCGCTGTGGCATTTGAGAATGGAACGTCGGCCCCTCGTCTCACAGGCCCAATCCGACACTTCTGCGCCTGACCCTGCGCCTGTACCTGCAGATGTGGCGGACGCACTCGATGACTCGAGGCTCGAGGACGACCTGAAGGACTCTCCAGAGCGCATCCAATCCGATCCGCTGCCGACCAGGCCCGCGTTCCCGGAAGGACAGCAGTCGCAGCCGCATTCCCACGACACGCCCGAGTCGACCACTGGCCCGAGCTCAGTCCAGGACAAGCTAGCTGCAGTCCACGACATCGACCATGCATTGTCGAACCGGACGAGCATGTCCCACTGGGACCCGGAGCCGGGATTCGCCCACGTCGACGGAGAGGTTGGCGGCGTAGGCTACAACGAGACCAAGGTTGATATCATCACCGTCCCGTGCCCAGGGGCAGACCCTGTCGAGACGTGGACCCGGGATCCCCTCCCGGATGGCTTCTTCGGCGACCCTGACCAGGACGAATCGATAGCCCAGCCCACGATCAAGGAGCTAGCTGGCGATGCCATCCTCTCGCCTGGCATCGGCGGCAACTTTCCCAAGGCAGCCCACCTGTGGGTGCGACAGGGTATCCGTCGCTATGCGAACACGGCGAGGGTCATGCTCTACAGGCACCGCGAGCTGGCCGACCACACCACGCTCGAGGGCCTTGCGAGGGATTTGCTGGAGAACATACACAGACGGCGCGAAGGACAGCATGTCTCTCGCCCTCTTTTCTTCATTGCGCACAGCATCGGCGGCTTGGTGGTCAAGAAGGCCCTGCTCATGGCGAGCAAGAGTGAAAAGTATCGCGGCATTTTATTCAACTGCCACGGGATCACATTCTTCGGTGAGAATATATATCTTCCCTAGTTAAATCTGGGACAGGAGCTAACTTCGCCAGCGACACCTCACCGCGGCTCCAGCTACATGTCAATGAGGAACCTGAGCGAAAGCATCCAGCTGCTCCTCCACCTGCAGCGGCCGCTGCCCAAATCCCTGGCACACGAGATCCGGGTGGGCAACAAGAGCCTCCTGCGGATGCACGACGAGTTCACAGACGTCGTGAGCGAGATGAGGGTCTGGAGCTTCTACGAGACGATAGACTCCCAGCTCTCCGGGTCCGGCCATGGCATCGCCAACGAGGTTCAGTTCTCGGCTCCGCTCGTCTCCATCAAGTCCGCCATGGTCGACGTCAGGCAGGAGGCCATTTACTCCTCCCTGGAGAGCGACCACGCCCACTGCGCGTCCTTTGGCATCACGAACCCCCGGACGCTGGCCACCTACCTGCAGGACCTGGCAGCTGCCGTCGCCAAGGCCGAGACCCTGAGCGAGACCATCCATACCCCGCTGAGGCTCAAGGAGCACGTCAAGGTTGAGCTTATTGGGTTTTATGAGGACCCAGACGCTGGCCTAGAGTCTGATATTCGCCTGTACTTCACCAAGTACCATCTTGCAGAATTCCTGCAGAAGGGGCCCGAGAGATGCTTGGAAGAGCGCCTGAGGCGTGTCTCACGGCGGCACGGCCCGTCTGGTGGTCGGGGTGGTTCTCAGATCCCAGTTGACCGGACCGATAGCAGCCACCGTGGTGGTGGGTTGAACATTCTGACAGGCGTGCAGAACTTCTGGAGGACTGCTGTTGCTGGGACCCATGAACAACGGAGACCTGAGTCCCCCGACATCATCGTCACACTCCCGTCAGCCAGGCCAGAAGTGATTGAGGGACACTCGCCGCCTCCCACGGCCGGAAGACGCCCACACAGCCTGACGCTTCCGGCGCTGTCCACACCCGGATTCCAGCGTCCTTCGAGCCGGGGCAGTGGGGTTACCAGCAGCACCATGTCTGATCCGACGGATCGAGAGCTATCACCCAAGGATGAGGCTACGGCTTCGCATCAAGAAGCTGAGACCCCTGAATCTCGTGCACGAGCAGTCTCTGACCACTCAGGCTTGGATCCGAGGTCCAAAACCCGGGCCGATGGACTCAGCAAGACCGCTGCACTGGTTGACTTGACTGCCGGGTTCTCGAGGCCGAATGCTGACCGGAGGAAGTTCATGTGGATCCATCTGCCATTCACAAATCCTCTTTGGGTCAAGGTGAGCTAGATCCACGCAAACCGGAAATGAAGTTTTCATGATGCTAACAGTGGCTCAGGACATCTTCGACAAACTATCCGAGACACACGGCCAGAACTTCAGCAAGCTGTTCAACAACGAGAACTGGGTCTCAAAGCACGTGCAGGGGCGGCATTCCCAGACCCAGCCGTCATTTGTGAAACCCGCCGTCCATTACTTCTCTCCCGACTCGGCGCCGTCCCCGCGGCTCTCACACTCGAGCCCCAAGGTCAACGCCGGCCCTGCCCCGACCTTCCTCTACGTCTATCTCCCGTACCTTCATTTTGACACGTATAGGCACATCATCAAGCGCAGGAGCATCATGACGCGGAGGCTGGCCCACGGGCGCTCCAGACCAGTACCCGAGGATATTGCCAACCTCGAGTCCCTCGAGCTGCGCATGATTTGGGAATATCTGGGCCATGACCCGCCACTAAACTGCCGTCGGACACTGGATCAGTTCGGGTATCCTTCTCTCAGAGACACTTACGCCCGTGATGATGATCAAATGTTGTACAAGCTCACCAAGAAGGACCCCCCGCGGCGTCCCTTCGTCGGAAAGACCTGGAGCGATGACCAGTCGATCGAGTCTTTGGTAGAGAGATATTCGGTTGGCACAAAGCTGCTGCACGAGACTATTGAGAAGGAGAAGGCGGCGGCGGCAGCAGCCTCGGAATCCGAGAGCGAGCACGAGGAGGAACTCCGCGATGGGAACTTGCTGATGGTAGATCAATTATGGTTGTGGGCCATTGACACCAGTACGTCGAGCGGTTTGCTTCTTGGCTACATAATCGAGTTTACTGACCAGAGGCAGCGACATTGACGACGTTCTTCCCGAAACGCGAATCTCGACCCTCCGAGGGAGCTCTGTTCCAGCAGGCAGACCTGCGCAATAGCATCTACAACGAGCTGAACGGCGATCTCACCGGGCGGTGCGAGAACGCGCTGGACCTCGCGGCCTTTGTCGCCCTGCACGCCGTCACCGTGCTGCTAGACCGATCCTCACATCCAGACCTTGAAATCTTTCGCATATTCGAGGAAGCCATCGGGATACTGGTACGTACAAGCAGACTCTGCTCATTCCTAAACCCCTCCTTGATGCTGACACGAAATGCTGCCAATGCCAGACCGAGCGCATGACATGGAACCTCAAAAAGTTCCGCATGCAGACCTTCAAGGACGTCGAGGGCTCGGACGACGACGAGGACCCGGCCGAGTCGAGCGCCAAGTCGATCAAGAAGCGGCACAAGCGCGAGATCGAGCGGGCCGAGCGCGAGAACCGCGAGAACACGTCGGCGCTCATGGAGCTGCGCGACATGGAGGACGAGCTGCGGACGCTGATGAAGCTCTTCGAGACGCAGGCGACCATGCTGGGGAGGATGCTCGAGATCTACTCGGGCGAGGGGCTCAAGGAGGCCACGCACGACGGGCGCGGGTACCTGCAGGAGGCGCTGGACAGGCTGGCAGAGTACAAGGCGCAGACGACCGAGATGCTGGAGAGGGTTGCGGCGACCAGGGGAGACGTGAGTACTAACTAGTCTTGACGCATCCCGACACGTACATACCCACTGTCCCTCTGCTGACAATTTGCCCGCGACTGATTTTAGTACGAGAAACTCCTGGAGATGGCGCAGCGCCAGGCGCAGGTCGACGACGTGAGGTGGTCGCGGCTGCAGACGGAGCTGGCGAGCTCGCAGAACCTGTCGGTCATGATCTTCACCATCTTCACCGTCATCTTCCTGCCGCTGTCCTTCTTCACGTCGCTCTTCGGCATGAACGTGGTCGAGTGGGACAGGCAGCTGCCGGACATGGCCTTCGTCGGCGAGGTCAGCCTGCCGCTGTCGGCCTTTATGATCCTGGCGACGCTCGTCGCCGCCTTCTCGTCGCGCGTGCAGATCTTCTTCGGGACCACGTGGCTGCGGGCCAAGAGGGGCTGGGATGCCGTCAAGGGTGGCGCCAGGGCCCTCGAGCCCCGGGCCAGCAGGGCGGCAAAGCTGCGCCGGAGGGCAGAGAGGGCCCGCGGCGACAGGGAGGAGCGCGACCGCAGGAGGAAGGACAGGAGCTACGACTTCTGGGCCACGGTGCGGCGGCAGCGAACCCTGGCCTCGTACGAAATCCCGGACCTGAACCGGGTGCGGTCCGCGACTGGGTTTGATAGTGCTGGAGGCGGCGGGCAGGGGGCGAGGAGGACGACTTGGAAGCTTGGGGGAACGAAGTAGTCACTGCTAGTCCAGCTCATATTGATACTTCAGGTTAATATAGTATAGGTCAATAACAGCTACATAAAAGAAAATATACGCTACGCCTCCTTGCGTGGGTGCAGCTGCACCATCAAGGCGGGCTTCTTCCACAAACCAAAGCACTTGCAGGCGTCGTTCCAGTTGGTGATATCCTTCGACGCCAGCTCCAAGTCATGGCTGAATACAAGCTTGGACAGGATGACCTTGAGCTCCAGATATGCCAGGTTGACGCCGATACAGTACCTGGGTCCAGCCGAGAAGGGCACATGCGCCCGCTTGTCGTCGCCCTCAAACCCAGCCCCTATCCACCTCTCGGGCCGGAAAGAGTCCGGGTCCACCCAGTACCGCGGGTCCCTGGCCATGGTGTAGTTCTCGGACGCGACCATGGTCCCCGGCGGGAAGCAGTGGCCGTCGATGGTGCTGGGGAGGTCCGGGTTGTCCCTGACGAGCCGGTGCACGATGGGCGGAAACATCCTCAGCCCCTCCTCGACGACGGCGCGCAGGTACTCGAGGCTGGCGGCCGAGTCCCCGGTAATGTCGTCGGGCGAGGCAAACGCGCCGCGGATCTCGCGCGCCAGCCTGGCAAGGCACTGCGGGTTGTCGAGCAGGTACCACACGGTGCCGGTCAGCGCGGTGGTCGTCGTCTCGGAGCCGGCCACGATGAGCGTCTGGCCGTTGCCCTCGAGGGACCTCTCGGTGATCTGCCCCTTCCTGATCATGTGGCCGAAGAAGTCGTCGCGGCCGTCGAGGTCGCGGCCCTTGTCCATGCGCCTGCGCGCCTTGTCCTTGGACAGCTCCCAGTGCAGCTCGCGGTTCTTGACCATCGTGTCCCACCTGTCGCCCCAGACGCGCGGGATCACCAGCTTGAGCCACGGCTGTTCGCTCATCCGCTCCGCCATGTTGTTGACCAGCACCGCGTCCAGCATCACGCTGATCCAGTACCCGGAGCACTCGGCCACGGCGCCAAAAGGCTCGGCGAAGCATAGATCACCTGAACCGGTTTCGTTAGGAGAGGGAAGCGGAATTATGAGTGACGTTTTGCAGGTGGATAGAGTGCACATACCGATTATGTCAAAAGTAAGCCAGTCGAACGCGTCCGTCATGTTGACCGGCTTCTTGCCGCCCTCGCCCAGCTTGTCCAGCTGCCGGAGCCACAGGTCGAGATACTGGTGCACCAGGTGCTCCTGGAAGCGCAGGGCCTTGGAGCTGAAGGCGTGCGACAGGGCCCTCCGCTGCTCCGAGTGGACGACCGGGTCCTTGACCGAGGTGATCCTGGGGTAGTCGTGGCTGTCCATGGCCTGCGTCTTGAGCAGCTTGTTCTTGCCCGCCGTGTAGTGGCAGTAGATGTCGCGGTGCGCCTCGATGGTGCAGAAGGACATCTCGTTGGGCCCGACGCGGACCATGTCGCCTGAGACGTTGGGGTCAGCGATTGCCTCAAGAGGGGTTCTTGGGAAGATGGGGGGCTCGTTACCGTATTTCTTGTGGAGTTCTTGCATGCGGAAGGCATGGCGTCCGCTGGCGAAGGACTTCAGGAACCAGAGCTACAGCCGTGGTGTCACTACGGTGGTTCGCCCTACTTTAGAGCATATGAGCCCACAAACCTCAGTCAGAGCAGCCCATTTTGGTCCTGGATATTTGGCCAAGGGATGGAAGTACAGCAAATAGACGCATCTTGCCACTACGTATAGAACAGCCTTTGAGGGTCACTGTTAGTTTTCTTTGCGGCTTTGTTACAATGAAGAGACGAATCAACACAACGGAGCCGAGCCTGAACATACAGCAGAAAAGGTGATGGCAAGTAATTGCAACAGACTTGGAGCAAAAAGGTACTGAGTCGACAACATTTTGCCCGTTGTTTTTGGCTGATTTGGCTGCCACCAGCAACGTGCTTTGCCTTCTTATTCTATCTCCTCTGATGTTGATCATCTGATTCGAGCACACTGGATGACTCGATTTATTCCCCTATAATTAGCAGTGAGAATATGCCAAGCTTATAAGTGTCTGGCACGAGTAGGGCTGCGGGTCGGAGAGATTTAGAGTTCGGGATCTTGCAGGCCTGAGCTTATTGAGAAGACCCCGGTTTGTCAACCTTGGAAACATGGGTCTCACTGCTTCGGAAACGAGGGTGGTGATTGCTTGGGCGGCATGATGGAATTGGAAGCCCACATGCACTTGCTACACAAATATGGAGGCTGTACGATATAATCAAACCGTCATTATCGCAGAACAATTCACTGGCATCAACGCGATCCCTCAACGAACAGTGCACCTTCGATAAAACCTCCAGGTACTTTCTCAAGACAATCAAAAAATGTCAACAGAAAAGCAAACCATCACAGTTGCTCTGCCTCCAACAGACCAAAACCCCAGGGACTACTACATCTCCCTCTACCTCGTTTTCAAAACCGAAGACCAGCTCGCGACCACAAACAGCCTGAACAAGGGCCTGGCTCGGCTGACAAACCTCCTCCCGTGGATTGGCGGGCACGTCTTCCGGCCTGACGGCGCAGTCCCCAGGGAGCGCCACATCTCGTGGCCAGAGCCACCAGTGCCGAGCAGCGTATCACCACAGCTGCAGGAGGCGCCCGCCCCACCGGGGATGCCCACGCTGGAAGAGCTCGCGCGGACCCACGCGCCCCTGCCGGTGTGTTCAGACAACATGGGCGGCGTCCCCTCGTACGCAGACCCTAACGTGCCCAGCCCCGTCCTCGGCGGCTCCTATATGCGCGTCGACGGAGGGGCCCTCGTCATCTCTGTCTGGGTGCACCACAACGTGGTCGACGGGCATGGCCTCGACGTGCTGGTGAGGCTGTGGGCGGACTGCACCCGGGTCGCTGCGGCCGGGGGAAGTGGTGGTGGTGACCAAGAGTGGTTGACTACGGAACTCACCGCGGGCCGTATCCCCGCCGCGGACGAGCCCTCGCTTCGCAAGTCCATGCTTCTCGACGCGTTCCGGGACACACTCGGCGACGCCGAAGTCCACAGGATCGCGAACCTGCCGGATCCTTTCGAGCAGCTCGCGGCCCGGCACGGCGAGTACACCTTTGGGCCGGTCGATGCGGCCGCCAGGGCCGAGCTGCAGAAGCTGCTGACCAGGCGGGGGACGTGGGCCACAAAGCTTTTCCGCTTCCCTATCGGCCGTCTTGAACGACTCCGTGGCTTTCTCGAGCAGATCCCGGGCGCTGATGGCGCAGCACCGGGCGGCAGGCTGAGCATCAATAGCACACTCAACGCCCTCCTCTGGGCGATCATCACGCGCGTCAAGGTAGACGCTGGCTACACTGGCGAAACATCCGAGTTCACCACCGCCGTTGACGGACGCAGCAGGCTCGGGCTCGGGACCGTTGACTCTAAAGACCGTCCAGCGTACATGGGCAACCTGTCACTGCAGACACAAGCGACGCTCTCACTCGAGGCGCTCCTGGAGGCGTCCAGGTGCACGTCAGAGAAGCCAGCCGGCAGCCTGCGCCGTGCCGCGGACCAGATCGCGCAGTCGGTCGCGGCGCTCGACGCGGGCCGCTTCTACGAGTTCTTCACGCTGGTGGGCCGCGCGGAGCAGGTGACGCGCCTGTACAAGGGCTTCTTCCCCGGCGGTGAGATGCACCTGATGTGCTCGAGCTGGGCGGGCTTTGGGGCGTACGACTGCGACTTTGGCAGCGCGGGCGCGGGCGCGGGGGCCAGGCCGCTGTTTGTCCGGACGCCGTACATCAACCGCCTGCGGAACGTAATGCTAGTGCTGCCCCGCAGGAGGGGAGACGGGGCCGACGAGGTTGTGGAGGTTGTTGTGTCCCTTGACGGGGACATCTTGGAGGCTCTGGATAATGACTCGGTATTTCAGAGCTGGCGGGTCTAGGACCTAGTGTATGTACATGGATAGTATCTTTACAATATGTGGCTTTCTTTACTCCTTGAAACTCAACCTAATGAATAGTGCTATATCTATCGCCCCGCACGCTCTGCGAGTTAGTTTCGTAGTTTGACTCGGATTTGATGTGGCGCAACTTCTAAATACAGTAGCCCTACAGGTTTTCTTGGCCACGCCAAGCTGTTGTTGTTGTTTGATAAGTCAGCTCAGACACCAGCGGCGCAGAAAGTCATGAAATCTGCACGAGCCGTAGTCTGTGTTGCGAGAGCGAAGAGAATTCCAGTGTGTGCTTTTGCTCCTGAGCGAATCAGCTGCTATCAAGGGTCGTTGCGGCGTTGCCCTGTATGCAGTTTCATTCCAGCCATAAACTTTCTATCGTATGGTGCAGTGGAGCAGGGAAATCCACAACCCCCGGAACCTCGCACTATCTTGTTCTGTGACACGCACTCTGGTATAACTCCTACCTACTTATACCTACTTGAACCATCAATTCTCCTGCCAACAGACACAGCATTGGAACCTGAATATGCTGAGGTCTCTCGGCTTGGCACATATGTATGAGTCTTACGGGTGGGTACCCTCGCCGCCAATCTGCCGCTGGAGAACTAATTTTGTATATGCTTGACAGTGCAAGCTATTTTTACAAAAGCTATAGCGCACTCCTGATCGCCTACTCAGTGTGCCTTCTCAAGTTGTTTCGAATTATCTATACGCAAATTTTGGGCTCGAATATTAAACCTCATCGAATCTCGGCTCAATTTACAATTGTGGAGCGAGTGAACGTGCTCGCCAGTGGTACAATATGAACTTCATCTACATGAATAGCAAAAGGTTGTGGGGTATAACTCTCGCGTTGACTCGTAGTTGTATATATATATATATGTATATATATATGTATATATAAAGATGCATTAGCAAAGCCTTCACAGTCTTGCCTAGGTTACACGCACATCCCACTATAGAGGAGGTCATCCTAGCCGTCCTCGTGGAAATCCTTATCCTTCTCAGCCTCAATACACACTGAGTCCACAATGAGCATCGCACTGCTTTGCGCCGCTGTGCTAGCAGTGGGCTATGTAAGCTGAACCAAATCCCATATTTATTAATCACCGGAACCTTTCCACTAACACTGGAACCAATGTTTCAGGTGGCTTACAAAATAACATACCTCGCTTTCTTTCACCCTTGTGCCAAATACCCAGGCCCATTCATCGCCAAGTTCTCGTACATATACGCCGGCTATCATGGCTGGAAGGGCGACGTGCAAATCGACCACCTTAGATGCCATGAGAAATATGGTACGTGCTAAAGATAAATGCCTTCAGGCAGAGACGATCCCATTCGACCGGAATTGGTACATGCAGCAAGGCCTGAATAAGAACTGACGCTCATCTTTTCACCCGCAGGACCTATTGTTCGCTACGGGCCAAACCAGATCCTGTTCAACAGCCACTCTGCCCTCAAGGACATTTTTGGTACATCGGTCTCGAGCAAGTACACCAAGAGCAAACATTTTGGTGTGCTTGCTCTCGACAAGCACTCGACCCTGACGCACCCAGGCGGGCCCGACCACCTGCGCCGCCGGCGGATCCTGGCCCAGGGCGTGGGCGACCAGGCACAGCGCGATTATCAGCCCCGGATATTGGACCACGTCGCGCAGTTTATAGACACCGTCGCCCCTGCCGCCGAGAAGAAAGGAGAGTGGAGCAAGCCCTTCGATATGGGCCACTGGGCAGACTACCTGACCTTCGACCTGATGACGGACCTGATCTACGGCGCAAAGTACAACCTCCTCGGCAACGAGAGGTTCCGCTACATCGTCGAGATGATCGAGCTGACCAACGTCCGCAACTCGGCCCTCATCCAGTTCCCCGGCCTCTTCACGTTCCGGATAGACAAGCGGCTGTTCCCGCGGTCCAGGGCCGCGAGCCGCCGCTTCCTCAAGTTCCTCGTGCGCCTGCTGCACGACAGGGGTCAGCTGCGCAAGGGCGACAAGTGCGGCGTCTACGAGAACCAGCCAGTTGTCAGGGACGTGTATAGCAACCTCGAGGTGGCAAAGGACTCGGTGTCGGGCCAGGGGTTCACCCCCGAGGAGCTTGCCAGCGAGAGTGCGACGCTGATATTTGCTGGCTCTGACACAACTGCTGTGAGTAACCCCAGGGATCCATGCTGCGGGCATTGGGTTCGTTTCGCATGTAGACTACATATCAAGAAACGTCGCTGATCCCTTCCTTTCTCCAGTGCGCCTTCGCCGCGACCCTCTTCTACCTAGCCGACAACGAGCGCGCCTACCTGCGGGCCAGGGAAGAGGTCCGGTCCAGGTTCGCCTCGCGCTCAGAGATCGCGCTGGGGCCGGCCCTCTCGTCCTGCAGCTACCTGCGCGCGTGCGTCGACGAGGCCCTGCGCATGTCGCCGCCCGTCGGGACCGGCAATGGGCGCGAGACGCCGGCCGGCGGCATCGTCATCGACGGCGAGTTGGTGCCGGGCGACATCGACGTCGGCGTCTCGACGTACGCGATCCACCACAACACCGACTACTACGCCGACCCCTGGGCCTACAGGCCGGAGCGGTGGCTGGAGGGCGAGCAGGGACGTGGAAAGGGGACGGACATCGCCATGGCCAAGGCGTGCTTCTCGCCCTTCTCGCAGGGCATCCGGAGCTGCCTCGGAAAGGGGCTGGCTTACACGGAGCTCACTCTGATGCTGGCCAGCTTACTCTTCGCTTGCGACTTCAGGTTTGCCGACGGGGAGCTTGGCCGCGTTGGGCATGGTAGCGAGGATGCTGAGTATGGGAGGCACCATGTTGGCGAGTTCCAGCTGAGGGACTGCATCGTGGGCCAGAAGGATGGGCCGTGGCTGGTGTACAAGAGACGTGATCTCGAAGCTGAGGCGTGACACTGGGCAAGCAGCGGTTGTTTTCACTTGCGTTACGAAACAACACATGCATAACTTGTACAGATACCATAGAGAACTGAAGAAATCTTCAATGTCGTATTGGAAACTGGCTGGCAAATTCTGACAAGCAAGCCTTCAATATGCACAGGATAAAACATTGGCTTGAGGGGCTCCATGAGATCAAGTCTTGCCGAAATGCCAGAACATGCCGATTTGAAGACGACTGGAGCTGACTTTTGATGCCACGCAGGGTCGACCGCATCAACGATGCCATGAACGCCGCGCTGTTGGGCCACGAGCATGCAAAGACGCCGCTCGACATAGCCTGCTGGGACGTCTTCGGCAAGTCGGTCGGCCTGCCCGTTCTGCGAGCTGCTTGGCGGCCGCACCGATCAGAGACTGCCGCTTATTGATTCCATCCACGTGGGCGATCGCGAGGACAGGCGCCAACGGGTCGCAGGCTTCCGCGCCAGGGGCTTTCTGGGCCCACTCACTGAAAGTCGACGGCGACCCTGTCTCTGATGCAGCTCGGCTGGAAGCTGTTCTCTCTGATCAACAGCCCGGCGAGTTCTTCCTCGTCGACAGCAACGGTGGTGGGACGGTCGAGAACACGCTCCGGACCATCAGACTGCTGCCTCCCGGGCTGGCTTTTGTGTGGGAAGCCCCCTGCGCCACTTGGCGGGAGACCGTCTCCCCCAGGCGGAGGACCGACATCCCGATCATCATGGACGAGCTAGTGACCGCGGGAGCTTCTATCGTGCAGATGATAGCCGACGACGTGGCCGACGGCATCGGCCTGAAGATCTCGAAGAACGGCGGGTTCATCCAGTGTCGCCGCATCCGGGATATCGCCCTGGCTGAGGGGTATACCATCAGCGTGCAAGAGACGGCCGGTTCCGATATCACATTTGCAGCTATCGTGCACATGGGCCAGACCGTGCCGGGGAAATATCTGCGTTGTGGTCTTGATTCCCGGGGAATGGTCACTCTCAAGACTGCGGATGGCGACTTCGATGCTGAAGATGGGAATGTCACAGCACCCAAGTCACCCGGTCTTGGGATTGCTCGTCGACTTGAGGTCCTCGGTGAACCAATCGCTAGCTATTCGTGACTCTGTGGACTACGAGAGTGTTGTAAAATGATTTGACGAGTCATCCCAGAGAAAGTTACTCGGAAGCATATGCAGCGCATACCAGAATAGGTCATCCCATAGTGCGGATGATCATGTCCAAGTGACTACCTCGATATGAAGCTAAGTATCTAAGTGCGTGAGCTACGGTAGGTATCTGCAGATTCGTCGCGGTCTTTGATATTCGGGTTCTACCAAACACATACGAGGAACTTAGGCTACCACCAGAAATTGACGGTTCTGCTCCTTTCGTGGATTCATTCATTAGGCCTGTCTTCCGTGCAGCTTATCGTACTCGCAAGCCACCAAACGTGCGGCTATCCACAGAACTGTGCCAGTAAGCTTCAAGGCAACATTCATGCACCATCGGCTGCTTTTGCCAAATCACCTACACCACCATTTTCAAAAGGAACCTGAAACCTTTTCCTGCGTCATCAAAACGCATTGAATCAAAGTCCCGCTGTACTGGCTATGCATGCACGATCAGCTGTCTACAGTCGGCTGCGGCTGTGTGTGGCCGCCAAATTTGTTTGCTTCATAGTGGCCGCCAAATCGTGGTTTTCAACAACAACCACTGGTCTGGTGGTCTAGTGGTATGATTCGCGCTTAGGGTCCACCCTAAAGCTTCACTGCGCGAGGGTGAGCTAGTCCGAGTCCGTAACATTCTGCAATTCACAACTAACAAACTCATAGTCCCGGGTTCAATCCCCGGCCAGACCCTCTGGCTTGATATCTTTTTTCGTTCTCTTTTCTCTTCGACAAACTCATGCATGGCAATTTTTTATTTTTATTTTCTGGCCGTTCTGTTCTCCTGGATTTTGCCTCTGTCATCAGGTGTGTGTCTTGTGAAATGGCCTGGTTGGGAGATGGGCACCAACGTCTCTGAATATTACATTTCGCTCCGATGTCCTTGACCTGGGGTGTTCATGAGGCCGTGAGTACATGTCGATTTTTGACTACACTGTTGCTTTTAGTCCAATACATCAGTCTGCGCCCACCATCCAACAAGACTACTAGTAACTATGATCCGACCGAAAGGCGATTCGGCCGGTTTGTCTACCCTCAATACTTGAACTTGCCAACAATTGCTGGGAAACGACGACGGAAGCATATCTCTTCAGTTCCTGTGAGGCTTTGACTGCACCCTGGGCTTCACCCTCGTCGATGATATACTTCGTCTCTGCGTCTTCTCAAGTCATGGTTGGAACTCAGCTATAGCTGTGTTACTTGTTTTGATTTACCGTGTCAGCATACTCCTCGGAGTCAGGAACAAAGCCTGCCAATTCCAGATGTCGAAATCGAGTACGCAACGATCTATACATACTCCCTCCCTTCCTAACGATGAGGATGCTACTTGGATGATATCAGCGCGGTTTATTACTGAGAATTGCTCCTGAAATAAAATGTCATGTTCATCCTGGGCTTCACAACATTCGGAGCCATTGTTATCCTTGTATTTCCCGGACTCAATCTCGGAGTGTTTTATCAAATTTCAGAGGCTGCCAGTGGCGCGAGCGAATCAAATATGTTAGCAGCCTCGTCCGCAATGCTGTGAAAGGCTGCAGGCAGTGTACTGTCGGGCTTGTTCAACTCTTGCTACAGTCGATCCTTCCAAACTTACGTAGTTGTACCCTTGTCGACGTTCTCATTTCCCTCCTATCCTCAGTGTGGAAGTTCTATGCTGCAGTCCTCTCCCGAGGTCGTAGTTGATCGACAAGAGTTGATCTCTCGGTGGCTCTGTGCGCATTAGAAACATGCAGTCGTCAGTTGGTCGGAATCCGCCTCGAGCCATGACCACATGCTTTTACAATCGTCTCCCTGATTGCGGTTCGCCACATATCTCTTGCCAAGCCGAAAGTCGTGAGCCACCATTCTCGACCATCACAAGATACAGAAGATATACAGTGACTGCCAAGATGTCAGTTTCTATGCGACTCTATATCCCGCGACTTGTAGTACTTCAGCGCCGGATACTCAGATATCCGGATGAACACTCGACCTCCCCAGCTTTTGCCCCGGTTGTTTTGCTCCGTCCCTCCACCGGCTTCCTCGTTGGACGTGCCACTGCGATTAATCGGCGGGGAGTCAACTTGTTTGCGGGAAGGGATTGCATTTTTCCAGCGTCGTTTTACAACATCGGCTAGTGCAGGACGATCCCGGAGCTCCACTCCGGCTGCTGAAGGCGAACACACCGGCGAATTGCCGTCAGTCACCGGCATAGTCCCTGGGCCCCGAAGAAGGGATAGCCAATCTTGATGTTGCTTCCGTTATACCCGGCGACTCCGTAGTCAATTTGTCTGAGTATTTTCCCTGCAAGAAACCGTTCGTCCTGAAAACTCCTTCGTGCTTATCAGCGTTGCAGTGAGACGAGGCCTGGTACATTCCTGGGCTGCTGTATGGTCGACACTCCGGATGCATCGGTGCGAGCTTCGCCCCAGTCGTCTCATAGAACAGTCTCGGCTCGACAAATGGCATTTCGGGAGCGTGTTGGGGGCGACATGTTCAAGCAGAGCAACATATAATACGAGCAGCAGTTGAGCCGCACAGGTTGCCTCCGTTTCAAAGGAGGCGACGAAAGAAATAGCGAGGCGAAAAAGTTGTCGGCTGGTCCATGACTGAGTAATCTTTCCATTTTGGGGGCAGCTTCAGCGCCATAGGAGACGTCAAATTGCAGATGTGTGTGATCGGATAACTTGAAGTGCCAATCGTACCATCTCGCGTGCGTGCAACATTTTAGTCTCCGCATCTGCCTTTCCGAAGCCCTAAACCCGGTCGGCTGAGGTCACTGTGCATATCACGAAGCCAATTTGCCTGAAAAGGGACTACCTAAAACCAGGGGAATTTTTTCTTCTCCCCTTCGCCCTTGGGTGCCGAGCAGATGGGGTAATCACGTACATCCGGCCACCACTCTGGGGAATCACCCCAGGAAACACCCGCATATGTAAAAAGTTTCCGGTGCGAGTCATGGCCAGCGGATGCGCTGTTCCCCGTACGGAATCGATCAGATGGGATCACGTATGCACTACAACCTTGAAGCTTTCCCTCACAGCTCTGACCGCAGTAGCATGACGTCTTCGGCCGGGACATGGCTCGGGTCCGGCCTGGGCGCGGGCGCGGGCATACCTTACGGCCTTCTCTGGCGAAATCACCAATCCTGCCCGAGTTTCACACACGCATTACCAGGCCTTGCCTTTTTTTTGGCCCATAGATCTGTGATCGCGAATATCAGGGCCCCGATTCCTCGTGGTGTCGCTGCGCTAATTGTTTATATTTGACATCGTGCGACTAAAGACAGGTCGACGACTCGGACTGATATCGTTGTCGCTGCCCGAAAACCGTCATGGCCTTGGGTCAGCGCCCGACCCCTGAGGGATGGTACGAACCTCCTCTCTACGGCCGAACGCTCAGCATCGCCATCGCCTTTGTCTCCGGCTGCCTGATTGCATTCCTGCTCGGTTCGTACACGGCCCTCTTTTTGTTTTCTTTCGGCCTCGTCGTCACTATCACCATCTATCATCGCCGATGTGTCGTTTCCATATAAATCCTATGTTATCTTTAAGTTCTATTGGGCTGACCATGTGTCCTGTCGTTTAGCAAGCAAGGTGATGGCGGTCAAGGACTGGCAGCTTTTGCCGTACACCATGTGGGGTGGGTTCGAGTCACCAACGCCAGAGAACTCCAGTGTCGTCCATGCTAAGCTTCATCAGTCGTCCTTATGGTATACGCGTTCAGCTTCGTCTTCGTCTTCGGGTCCACCGTGCTGCAATTCGGGGTCGGAACCAATTTCAACGAACAAGCTTGTACGGCTGCGATGGGATTGTGTCTATTCGCATATGTGGCTAGCAAGGTAAGTGCGGCTGAGTTCCGAGGTCCGAGGGCAAAAAATATTGAAAGTCTGACCACGCAACAGGTTGTAAGTGCCAACCAATACTGAGCAATGTCCCGTGGCAAACTGGTTTTTGACAAGAGACTAGTTCATCTACTTGTTCCTGGTTGACAGAGCGGTACGTCGTACGACATTTCCGTCGAAGGATATGAATCCTCATCTGATGTACGCGTAGCATATCGTGCGTGGCTCAGAAAAGCCGCGTCTGAGGTCGAAACTCTACCTTTTCAACTCATTTGGAATGCTTGGTATGTATATTGGGCCTAATTGTGTTCATCTTATTCTAACTATGGTCAAGGCATCTACGTTATCATCACAATCATAAACTTTATCCTTGTTACAGTGCGCCATGGTATATATAATAAGAACTTATTATTATATAAAGAGAAAGAAACTAAAAGGTTTACGGGTTATAGGTATATCTATAATATTTATATAGCAGGCTATAAAAGTAGGTACCGTAATAATACCTCCTTTCTAAACTATAATTATTCCTAATTATAAGTTAAAACTAAGGCCTGCTAATTTATATACCGGGATATTAACGGCCTATAGCTAATATATTAGGGATATAGTTATATAATATATATAGGCTATTACCCTGCGCCCCTAGGCTAATTAATAATAAAATAATAAATACTAAAGGCTCGATTTCTATATAGCCCTTTCTATTCTCCCCTTAACTGTTAAATCTTTATTACTTTCTTATTGCTAACTTATTTATCGGTTATTTCTTAAATATTTAATCGCCTTTATACTTCTTTATTACTAGCGCTTTAGTATTATTATAGTATTATATTAATTTTATTTTATTAATATATTTATAGCCTTTTAAATTATTAATTAATTCTATAATTAATACCTTTATATTATACTTAAAATATAATAAAAGGGTAATAATAATTAGCTAGCGGTTAACTGCTATATTATTAGCGGCTTAATCCTTTATTATTAATATAAGAATTAAAAGAATACTTATAAGGCAATAGGTTAAAAATATTAGGTTATTATTAATATATTATTAATAAGTTAGTTTATAATCTCCTTTAACTATAGCTAGCAATACCGAGGATTTTATTAAACTTATAAATATTAGCTAATATACCTTTTACCCCTATAAGTAGGGTAATTATAATAATAGCCGGGTTATTTTTAAAGATATAGTAATTAGTAAGGCTTTTTTTTATATTCCTTATAAAATTATACTTATAATAATTACTATTAGTAAAAGCTTTATTAAAGCCTTTATTACTATACTTAACGCTTAACGCTGCTATTATAGCTTAATAACTTTTAAAAAAAAGTATAATATTAATAAAATATCGCCGGTTTAATATATATATATTAATTATATTTTAAATTAATATTCTAAACTTTTATATTATATAATACCGCTTATTTATATTTAATATAATTAGCCTTTAATTAATTAATAATACCGTTATATTTACAGCTATAAATAATTAAAGGTTAATATAATAAATAGGTATTAAATATATTTCGCTATCTTTTTATTATTATTAATCTAGCTTAGCTATATTTAAATAATAATAACCCTGGCTATTATAAATAAGTTATTATTAAAAGGGAATATATTAAGATAATATAAAATCTTTAGCATATAGTTTACTTTAATATTAAATATAATAAGGGTAAGTATATTAATAGTAAACTAATAATATTTTAATTATTAACCCTTAATAAATAAGGCCGATTTAGATAAGTTTTTTTATAATAAGTATAAGGGCCTTAATATTTAAAAGAAGAAAAGCTTAACTTTCCTAGCTATACTTTATATATAAAAAGGTAATATTCTTAAGGCGTTCTTAAAGTATAATATAGCTTATATAAATGCTAAATAATTAGTAATATCTAACTAATAAGTAAAATTATAAGTTTAATTTCTATTATATAAAGCTATTATTATAATAGTATTCTAATGCTATTTTTCTTATTTAATTTTAAGTAAATAGTTCCGGCCCTTTAGCTATAATAAGCTTTTATCCCTATTAAGCTAAATAGATAAGAAAAAGGGTTAGCTAGCCCTTATTTTATAAATTAAATTCCTTATAGCACTTTATTACGCGTATATTACTATTTTATTGCTATCTTTAATAAGGTTTTTTCTATATTATAAGCTTATAGCTTATTAGCGGCTTTCCGGTATTTTATATATTGCTACCGGGCGCTATTAATTTAGTAGTTTTAGCTTACTTAGGTTTTACTTATAAAACTTAATAATATTTATATTATATCCTTTTAGGTTTATAGCCGGTTATTAGCTAGGTTTATATAGGTACGGCTATTTAATCTTATATTATAATTAGCCTTAAATTAATTTTAAATTTAGAATTTATTTAAAAAACTATTTTTAGTTATCTTTATTATTTCCTATATTTATTATTAATATATTAGTATTTTACTAACGGTATATTTTATTAATAGCCTTTTATCCCGAAAAGCTTCTTATATACCTTTAAACTAATAAAATATAAAAAATTAGAAAGCCCTAGTAATATAGTAAAAGTAATATAATAACGGCTTAATAATATATTTTAAAAACTAAAAAAGGGCTATTTTATTTAAAAAATAGCTTTTTATTAAGCTAGCTATAGTTTATATATTATATATTAATTTAAATAAGGTTTTTAGCTATTAGTATATTAGTATTAAAGTAATATTTATCCGTCTGCTTTTATATCTTCTTTTAGGTTAAGGTAAAGATAAAGTATATATATTTATAAATCTATATTATCTTATTAGCCGCTATATTAATAAGGTAAAACTTTTACTATTAAGCCTATATATATAGTATTTCTATAAGGTAAGCCGGCTTTATTTCTATAGCGGGGTTTTATTTATAATTAATAAAAAAGGGGGAGATTTTAATAGATTTTAAGATTTAGTTATTAATAATAAATTTAGCTAAAGGCAGCTAATTAATTTAATTATTTTAAAAAAATAAGTAATACCCCTTAAAGTATTACTTTATATAAAAGTTAATAATCTTTATTTACCTATCGGTTTTAAGGTAGTATATTATCGATATATATAAGGTAATACTTAAATACCGGCTTAACTCTTTTTAAAAGTAAAAGATAAACTATATATTTTAATTAAAGATAATTATATATAGGGTGCTATAAAGGCGGAATATAGCTAAAATAAAAGTATTAGCTATTATTTCCGCTATTAAATCCCGGATAGAAATTAAATATTATATCTTTAATAGCCGGTTTATTATTATTATTAAAATTTTATAAGTAATACTATTATATTTATATAGCGGTAAAGGCCTAATAAAGTTAATAGAGATATTATATTAAGGCTAAAAAGAAACCGGTAATAATTAAAGTAAGCCCCGGGATATTTATTATATTGCTTTAAAAGATTAATAAAAAAAATAGCCTTAAATAAAAATAGCGGTATTCCGGGATATATCTAATTAAAAATAGGATTATTAAAAGAGGTTATAGGTTTTTATCCGTTCTGGATAGCTTTTAAATATTAAGCTATAAATATAATAGATAACCTATAGCCGGAGTTAATATTTTATAAGTATAAAGAGCTAGTTTTCCTAATAGATATACCTATAAATTGCCTTATAATCGGCTTTAATTATATCTAGAAGCTATTTAACTATATAGGAAAACTTTTTATAATCCGGATCTTTTAAATAGATAATAGCTATAATATAGATATTTAAAGCGGTATATATATATTTAACTAATATATTAATATCCTCTAATATATTAAAGGTTTATAAAATTACTAGGGCCTATTTTTCTAAGGGTAAAAGGATACGTTATTAGTTTATTATTTAGCTATTTATTAAGTTATCTGCTTTTTATAGGCAGTTTATAAAAAGGCAGAAAAGGGTATTTAGAATTATAGCCTTAAAGCTAGGCTTATAATAGATTTAAAAGTTAAAGTTATTTAGAAATTTAGATTATTAAATCTACCTTTAGTTTAAAAGCTTTATAATAGTAAAGTGCTATAAGTTCTTATAATTTATTTAAATCTTAATCGGGCCCTTAACCCCCTATAGTTTAAGGCGCTATTTTTTAAAAGCTTTAATAATAGCTAAAAGCTTTTTATTATAAATCTTATAATTATATTTAATAGCTAAATGCTTAGCTAAAAAAAAGGTAATTAAATAAAGAATACTATTTTTTCTATATTAAAATAGAATACTGCCGGCTAATTAATTAAAGGTATTTATTTTTATTACTATATATTATTATAGATTATAAAAGGTTAAAAGTAAATCTAAAGAAAAGGCGTTTTATAGGCGCTTAAAGGCCTTTATTACCTTTAACGGTAGTTATCTTAGCTATTTTGCCGAGCTTATTAGCTTAGTTAGGAGGTAAGTAATAGCCGAGAAGCCCTTAATAAAGCGGCGGTAAAAGTTTATAAAGCTAAGAAAGTATTAAAGGTTTTTAAATATCTTTAGTACCGGCTATCCTTTAATTACTATTACTTTATTAAGGTTTATCTATAGGCTACTTATAATAATAATTAGGCTAAGGTACTTTATTTTTATTATTTTAAACTTATATTTATTAATATCGATTATTAACCCGGCCTTTATAAGATATAATACTACTTTTTATATATATTAGTAATACTTTATTTAAAATTTATTATAAATAAGTATATTATTTAAATAGGCTATAGTAAATTTATTTAAAATATTAAAAAGGGTATAATTAATATAATATTAAAAGAAGTTAAGCGCTTTTATTATTCCGAAGTTAGCTATTAAATATTTAAAGAAATTAAACCTAATAATAAAGGCTATTTTCTATTTATTCCTAAAGGCAATATATAAGCGGTTAAAAGCCGCTATAATATCGAGCTTAATATAATACTTTATATAAAATAAGATATTTAATATTTCTTAAATTAAAGGAATTAGATAGCGGTTTTTTATTATAACGTTATTTAGCCCTTAATAATTAATATAAATTTAAATATTATTACCAGGCTTTTTAATAAAAAGAATTAAGGTTATAGATTAAAATTAGCTAAAATAAATAAATCCCTATATTAGGTAGTTATTAAGGTATTTCCGGATAATAAATAACTTCCTTAATAATATAAGGCGTAGTTAATAATAAGAAGGTATTTTACCGGCTTTTAAATTAATTTAATAATTAAATACTTAATATAGGGGGAGGGTATTAGCCTTTAATAGAAAAAAAGCATTTTTTAAGTTATAAAGAAATAAAGGTAAGTAATAATAGATTTTCTTCCGGGTTAAAAGCGTTTTACCGTTAAGGTATTTATTAATATTATTATCTATTATCTATTATAGCTATAGGGCTTTCTCTATCTAGTAGTAGAAAGCCTTTAAATAGGGGGGAAGCGGTTTATCTTTTAATTTTTTACTATTTATTAAGATTTAATATAATTAATTAAATAGATAGCGGGCAGCTAGCTTTTTAGCGGCCTTATAGTTTAGATATATTATTATAATAAAAAAGGTATCGGTTATTTTATAAAGCTTTTTTATAGTTATATAATAAAGCTAAATACTACGCTATTTTATAAAAAGTAGAAAGTTAAGGGTATTAAAAAGGTAAATAATAAGGTTACCGGGGTTAGTTATAATAGGCTAAAATAAAGCGTTTATTTTATAATTTATAGCCGATTATAATAAGGCTTAAGGGGATAGATAATCTATAAATATTTTATAAAAAGTTCGGCCTTTAATTATTACCTTACCGGCTATTTAATCGATATTTAGGTTTTATTATTTAAGCTATAATAAGCTAAAAATAATATTTAAATCTATAAAGGGCTATTTATATAAAAGTAATTAATTTAATATATTATTAAAGCTATAATAGATTAAATAATAATCGGTAATTATCCCGGCTAAAAAGTTATTAGCTAAATATAATAAGCGGGGTTTTAAAAGGATATAGAAAGGGATAAAAAATCTTTTTATATATATAGTATTAATAAAGCTTATAGGGAAGTATTCGGAATTAAGAAGGAATTAGATTAAGGTAATCCTATCCCTAATTTATATAATCTTAATATTAAAGGAAAATAAGGTATTTAGCCCTATAGTTTCTAAATATAAGTTATTTAAAAGGCTAAGGTTAATTATTAGTAGATTACCTTAATAATAATAATTATTAAAGCTTAATTTTTTCCTACCTTTCTTACTTTTATATTAATTTATATTAGGTAATTCTAAAAAAAATAACCTTTTACCCTATAATAATAATAAAGCTTATTTTCCCTATATTATTATTTTTCTAATATATCCCGGCTAGCGCCTATAATAGGAATTAAATTTAGCTATATTAAATTACCTTTAAGGGGGCGGGCTATAAGCGGGGAGCCGGGGGCTAATATATATATATTATAGTAAAAGGCTTTATTAATAATATTATTAAATAGCTTCCGGAATAGGTTTACTTATCCTATAAAGTTAAAGTTCTTTAGGCGGTTTATAACCGAGATTAAAACGTTTTATAAGGTTTTATTAACCTTTTAATATAAGGCCTTTACTTAAAGTATAAATAGGTATTTATAAAGGTTTACTAGCTTAATAAATTCGTTAATAAAGTTAAAATAATAGGTAGCCTTTTAAATTAAGATTTTAAATTCTTAGCGAGATATTATAATAATATTCTTAATAATATAGATAAGATTTAAAAACCCTAATAAATCCTTAAATCTTTATTATCTATATATCTATAGCTTAATATTAATAATAAGTTAGATAAGCGGGTTTAGGCTAGGCGCAGCTTTAGGTTAAGCTATAACCTTTTTAATAGCGGTATATATATATATATAAATATTATTCTTAAGGCGGAAGGTAGTAAAAAGAATTTTATTAATAGGGTTAAGAAATATTATTAAATTAAAAGTAAATTTAATATAAATTAAAGATTACTAATTAATATATTTCTTTTAATAAAGGCTAAAATTAATTTAGCTATTAATAAATAAGGGGAGATCTGCTATATAAGGCCTATAATATATAGGGGCTAATAAGGCCGGTAGAGTAATAAAAAAACTATTAGGTATTAAGGCTAAAGGGGTTATAATATAAAGGCATTTAGCCTTAATAATATAAAGGCGTTTTAACTTAATAGTATAAAGGCGCTTTATCTTAATAATATAAAAGCATTCTGCCTTTATAATATAATAGGCCTCTACCTCCGCAGCTTAAAAGCGTTTTATTATAGCTATATAGAGGTTTTCTAATTTAATAGTATATATTTAGAATTAGCTAAGCTCTATAATATTAGATTAAAGGCGGTTATTAATAAGGCTAATAGCCTTTTCGAGGTAATAACAAGCATTTACCTCCTTAAGCCCGTTAAGCTAGTAAAGAATAATAAATAAATTACTAAATAGGATAATAAAAAGTTCTGCTATAATAGGGAATATATAAAGCAATAAAGGTTTAGGGCTTAATTAGCCTTAATTTTCGGAAGTAGATATAGTAAAAAGGTATTAGGTTTAAAAAACTAAGCTAGGATATAGTTTTAATAAATATATAGATAAGGTAAGGTAATTTTTTAATTTAGGGTAAGGATAAAATATCGGGTTTAAATAATTTAGTAGGCGAGAATAAGGCGATTTCTAGGTTAGTTTATTTTTTATAGGTATAATAAACTATTATAATACGCTATAATATATATAATAAGAACTTATTATTATATAAAGAGAAAGAAACTAAAAGGTTTATAGGTCGTAAGTATACCTATAGTGTTTATATAGCGGGCTATAAGAGTGGGTACCGTAACAGTCCTATAAGACCCGATCCTCTTACTTGACGTCCTTTAAGCGAGAGTAAAGCGAGAGCTTTCCTCCGGCCCTGTTTAGCAAACACCATCACAATCCGGTGTTAGCGTCAGTTGCACATATTGCTAACACGATCTCAGACATATTGCCGAGTTCGACAAGGGGCACTGTATTATTGGGCTACAAAAGCCTGTTATCATACCACTGATTTCATTTGATGCGCTTGTCAACGTACGCCAGCTTCCTGGAAGCTCTTGTTCTGCTTTTGTTTGTTTTGCACGGAAATACTGAAGACTTTTGCAGGTTTACCTCACGTTTTCATTTCTAATCCCGCTGACAAGTAAGTTAAGCAAACGTTCCACAGCCAATGATATAGTGCTAATGTTCACTCAAGAATTGCCAACAATCAAATGGTCCGAGATGTGGAAGTCGGGCACATTTGAGACCATGTGGCAGAGCTTGAAATTTCAGAGGACTCCAGCCAATATTAGACTGAGGCGACTCGCGAAGAAGACGTTCATCGGCTCTTGCTGCACCCTCGCTAGTAGCGTCACGTACGGAATGTGATCTTCTTCTCAGAGGCTAATGGCTAACACTTTGACATCTCAGGAACTTGACAGTATTGATGGCGCTTGATGGGGAAGAGTCTTGGCTATGCCTAATGTGCTGTAACAGTGACAGTAAGCTTAAAAGCCCTCATCTTCCTGGATGTTTTACACATGATGCTGATCTGCTGTTCAACCGAAAGTACTCTTCTCTGCAATCGTAATGCACTTTCTCACCTCGAACGAGCACACGGCCTCGAAAAAACCCGCCTATGCGAACGCTTACTCGAGGCGCTCAGAGGTAACCGTCCCCTCGAGATCGGCGACCGACGAGACGGCAGTGGTGGCTCAGCCATTAATGGTAGCAACGCCCGAGACAGCAAAGTTTGGGCCATCGGTTGGGGACACTGGGTGGTCAGCGGACACAGAAAACAGCGCTGGCAGCCAGGTCAAATCGCCGCCGAGTGTCCCAAGTACCTAGCCGTCGCAACAACTTGTATATAGATTTGCATAAGATATTGTGCCTTGAGGTCAAAGACTCTCCAAGCCGCGATGGTGTTATAGCTGCCCTTGCAAGGATATCAACATTTGATCGCCGAGACGGTACCGGTAAGATACTCACAAGCCGTGAGCTACCAGCCAGTATTTTTGCAGCTATACCCGGCTCGTGCTTATCTCTCAGGTACAATACAGTGCTCCTTTCTTGCCAAAGCCCTACCTATCCAAACATTTTCCAAGGAGTCAGCGATGTCTGTGCTCTCCTTTATGCATGACATACACCGGTGATGTTGTAGTCGGTGCTAGGGCTACTCAGCCTGAGAGCCGTGGGAATGTGAAACTGAAAGACCAGGCCGTGGGTAACATACTGCGTTCCAGACAGGGGCCTCTAGGGCTTCAGGTGAGTAAAGTTTCAGACTGGCCCTCGTGATAAATGAGTTGATCGGTGAGTTTCCGGTAGAACTTCGGGAGAGCCTGTCCACAAACGACCAGGCTGTAAAGGTAAGGATCACACCACAACAAGGCACCCACCGTTTTCCTTAAAAGTGCGTCGGTGAATCTGGACGGCCAAATCGAAAGCGAGCATTCTCTGTATGTATTTTCGTGTTTACTTTCATCGACACACCGTGCGAAGCTACATCTGAATACTCGAGCTGCTGACTCGAGTGCGAAGTTTATGGTGGGATCATGGGTGCCTACTGAGCTGCTGTTTGTCCGGAACGTGTGTTTCTCTAGGGAACCATGCCAAAAACACTGTGTCGGTTGTTTTTGAATTGTTCTAGATGCGAAATAGGTTGCATAGATGTGACCGTAAATGCCACTAGTTGCCCTCATACATTTATCTACAAAGCAACTAGCCATCAGTGGGACGATATACTCTAGGAATTCGCGAAGATAGTCATAGGCCAATGTGGGACGTAGTAGGCTTTGGGATTTAGCCGTATTGGGAGCTATAAGCTTCGTGTTTACTCGTCGATATATCTGGCCTTTTTGCTAATGATATCTCCCGTAATATTTTGTTAATATAGGTTTTAATCTGCAAACTTATGTGTGGGATATTTCTATCTTGATTAAACAAACAGGAAGAGATGAAAAGACAAAAAATTAACCAATATCCGCATGTTGGTCAGACGGGTAAGCTGAAAGGAAATATTGCTGGCTAGGTTGTGATAGCAAGGTATACAGGATTTTGTTCCTGCGTTCATAAAACAGCGAAGACCCTTCAATTCTGGAAGGAAAGCCCCCATGATCATGTCATGACTTGGTCTTCATACCCCCAATGCTATTCTTTAAGTCCATCCCCGCCTCTTCCTCCGCCTCTGTTTCTGATTTTGTGTCCCTCACACTGGCAAAGTCCCAAATCACCTCTCATAAAAAAAGGTGTGCCAAATATCTCGACCGAACCCCCCCCCCCCCCAATATTTCTGTCTTCCACATCATGGTCCGCGGCCTCTATAGCATCGCCATCTACTTCTACCGAGACTCGCACCACAGACAACTATACCACCGTCAGGCTTTGTACCAGAAATACTTCCTGCTAGATATGGGTTCATAGTCCATCTATATATAGGTCGCGTTTTCAATTGGCCTAACTCGTAGGTTTGTTGCAATGAGTCTCCCGACGTAGTCGCTGGTGGCTGCCTCTGGGCTTAACAGGATAAGCGATGTCGACAGTGAAAAAGTCTGCATGCTCGACAAAAGATTGTTGAAGATACTAACATGAATTGTATCCTTAGTCGTAAGCGCTATTATATGACTCATGGTCTAGGTGAATAATTTACAGATGCCCACATAAAGACCTTTTGGATCCGTTTGGAAAAGGCAATCGGCCAACAGCAGATGGGAGTGAGGGAGTAACTCAGGATTTACCAATGAACACCGTCGCATCGATGTTACCTCACACACACACACACACACACACACACACACACACACACATTCATTTGAATCCAGAAGCGGTTCGGACGCAGTGTAGTCTGTTACCAATTCGTTGTTATCAGGGATCCCGACTGGCACCGGCCGATATATCTGTGGATTTGGCATCTTTCTCAGCTCATGACACTCGTAGAACCTCTGCACTCTCTTCCAGAAAATTACGGTCACTCGTGATATCTCAACCTCTCTGGTTCAGCTGTTCGACCGCACATTCATTGCGACGCTCCCAACAACGCGGGATTTTCTACCAACCGTCATATTCTTCGATCGACTGTTCGAGATAAATCCCAAGTCCAAAACCAAGCCTTACGTCGAACATCTAATTACGGAATCAAGATAAGCATATGTTCATCCTGAGAGTTGTCTGAATATGACTAAAATCCAAGGCTTTTGGCGATGGAGAGTCCATGTCCACAAGACGTTGGATACTTTAGTCGCACGGCGCTATGTGCAGCACGTAAGCGCCCGCATCAGATTTTAAATCGATTTGCTACGAAATATGACTTTGCAGGAGAGAATCTAATACCCGTACCATTTCCCTTTCATTTCAACGACTTTCCTGGACCGCTTCGATATATCGCCTCCGCCAAGCTTACAGAAAGCCCTTGGGACAGCGCGCTACCATTCTCTTATGACTTCACGAAGCTTTAAGCCCCGATGATCGACCCATTGGGTCTTTCCGAGATACTCATCAATTTATCCAACACCAGGTACCCCCAAGGAAGAAGTCTATCCAAGGGGGCATGATATATGATGCTGAGATTTGTCCCATCAAGTATTTTGGCTTGGTAACCAAGCAGGTATCCCACAGGAGATGAGCCCATCGCAGATAACGTCAAGTCGGATTGCCCCTATAGGGTGGTAGTTCGGTTGACATGAGTTTGTCCCGAAGCTCGATCTCAGAACCGTGTGTAAGTCCACAAGTGGATGCCAGCACGCAGCTCGATTCCGGCTGAGGTTCTTGATCAATTCTCTCGTTCGCCCAAAAGGGATTGCAGTGGATTGCACAGTTCCGAATCTCCCACCACCACACGGTTTTCCGGAGAATGACTCCCTTCCGGAATTTTCCACGCCTGGCCGCCACGATTCTCGTAATGACTTTTGCGATAATCACATACAATACTTATCAGCTGTTCACATCTGTTTTGCCGTCCCAACGTTTGAAAAACCAGCCATGTGGCTGTACGATTTCTAAACAACGCAGGCATGGATAGAAGCAGTCAGTCCGACTTTGTTGTGGCCATCATGTGCCTGAAATTGTGAGTGAAGGTGATAATTCACCCTCGATGCAAGGGCTTTGCAACATTTGTGGGATCTCAAGGGCTTGGATAGATTATCAAGTTCCAAAGCTGCCGTGGATATGATGGCTCGGGGACAGCAGAGCTCGCGAATCTAACCCAAATGTTTTCGTGAGATACGGGCTCTCGGGAAACCATACTTGACATCTCACTTCCATGAAACATCTCTGATTTTCAGACTGATTTTCAGAGTAGAAAACAGGCACTGCTGTTTTCTCCACTACTCGATTTAATGCCTTTGACATACGATAAAAAACGATATGAGATGCCTGCAGGATTTCATATAAGACTTTACTCGGCAGCAGCCGCTGACTTTCACTCCATGACATCTTGAACGAGATCGCGATTGGATGGACCGACAACCACCACAACATGATTACGGGCTCCCAGCTGCACTTGCTCAACAAACTCACTGTAGCATCTCGCGCCTCGTCAAACACTCACAAAAAGAAAACAAGACAAGGTACCTTCCCATGCAGCCAAAAGCCAAGTAGGCAAAAATTACGTAATTCACTCATACTTCTTTTGTTCACTTCAGCCTCGCCAAAAAACGGTAAATGGAGAAGAGTTTTTGGCCTGAAAAGAGATACGAACCTACGACTATTCCCAGGAAGTCAGTCTATGGAAGGCCCCAAAAATAGATCAAACATAGCCATCCCTAAAATCCACAATCCCCGTCATGCCCAGTTTTCTGGTACCCTTCAGCGTTTTGGGACGGGACGGGTGTCACCAAGCAAGAACGTGCGCACGGCCAACACTATCTGTTTGGTGGCGTTTCTCCCACGGGCTTGCAGGCTTTGGCCCTCCATAGGTACCGTCTCAGCCTTCATGATACCCCTCTTTTCGGATGAGTAGAGCTGTAACTAATCGACCTGGAGACGTCCGATAGTTATGTATTCACCAAACGTTCCATTAATAGACATACTCTTGCCCTGCACAATGAGCAGACCGAGCGTTGCAGACACAGGCAGTATGCGGGCATTCAAGAAGGGTCGTTACCAGGGTTAGGGTTTTGGAGAGGCAGGATGGGGGTGGGAGCGGCGCGATTCAGCCGGCTTTTTCAGATCCAGGCCACCAGGAGTACTGGAATGGAAGGCGAGTGACTAAAACGGCCTGCAGTCGTCATTTCACACGGCGAGGCCCGAAGACGCAAGTCCTTGGGTAGCCTCAGCCACACGAGCAGTTGTACCACCGTTGACGAACTGGTCAATATCGAAAGACATTGAGGCGCAACCCCCCGTCCGCCCCGTTTTCCTACAGCAATTCAGGGCTTTGCATTTGCTTGCTCAAACCGCCCAGCTACTTATTACGTCAACACGACAATCGCACCCGATACGGACAAGAGAGAAAAGTATCGTAGAGACACCATAGTAGAGATGTGACCACGATCCCTTCCTGAACCGTTATCGTTCTCGTAAGCGATGGTGCCCTGCCCCTGACTACTTGTGACGGGCGGTATGGCTGTTGATTCGATGAAACACCCCCGGTCCTCCCAAACGAACGAAGGGAACATGATGATGATCACCGCCCGGGATATAACCCATGGCTTTCGCCACAACCCAGGGCGGCAGGGCGGCAGGGCGGTTGGAAGGGGCCGCTGGGTCGTACGTGCGCCTTGTCAAGAGTCCTTCATCTGGGGTTCGGGGTATCTATCTAGTGGTCTTCCTGATCCTGATCCTGATCTTGATGCCCGGGTTTGGAAGAGGGCGTCAGGGGAATGACTCGAGCTGGCGAATTTCGAGATGGACGTCAGTCGGCAGGAAGACCAGTCGAGCCATGCTCTGTAGCTCTGTTAAACAATGCAATGCATGCATGCATGCATGCATTGAAGGCGGTATAGCAATACCGTTCCGATGGGCGCCATGGGGAGTGCGACTCTCGACGGAATTGTGCAAGTTTCGGCCGGGTGCTGGACCAGAAGTACGGAGCAGATCAGTGCAAACCCACAAAAAGAGAAACACCAATGCGAGATGGGGCTATATTGGGTGAGGTGTTATAAGTATATTGCGTCGTCTCAGGAGAGGGAGGCGACGTCGTGCATGGCTAGCTCCGAGCTGCGCTGCTCTGGCAGTCTGGGCGGCCTGGCTGCACCGTTGAACAGCCCCGGGACGATTTCAATGCAAACAAGGGTGGACAAACAGACGGTCTGTCACCGCCTTCGGCTGCTGCTGCCGCCGCCGTCCCAAACGGGGGAGACGGGTTCGCATTGTGTCGCATCGTGTGTGTGTGCGTACTGTATAAGTGTGTGTGTGTGTGTATGTCAACTGGTATGCCGCTCACTGCCGCGAGGGGGGCTGGAGACTGACTGGAGCCAAGGGACATCGATCAGTGATGGCCCCGTTGGCAGTCGACCTGCAGTAGCGACATGAGGTCGACTGCGACCAGAGTGAAGACCTGACTGCGCTTCTCTCTTGTCCGTCGCGGCTATTCCGCTGGGGGCGAACGTCGGGGTCTCATGAAGTCATGCCTTGGCAGTTAGCGCCGGGTCCCCTTATCACTGCGTTGAGAACATGCAACTTGTTGACACCGCGGAACAGGAGCACGAGTCTTGTGTCTTGGTCTGGCCTAGCCGGAAGCTGATGGAGATAGCCGAGTGGTGCTGCGGCCAGGGGGGGCCACCAAATGCTCCGTACTCTGGCAGGGAGGGCCATGTCCAACCTGCTTCCGAGTTCCTGTTGAATTGACGAGAGAGGACCTCGGGATATCCAAGAGCAGGACCCCTAAAAGATCAAACCTGGGGAGACGAGGGAGAGAAGGGACCAGGACCCTTGCCTGCTCGCTGCTGGCTGCTGGCTGCTGGCTGGCTGAACTGACTAAAGGACTGGATACTGTAGGAGAATCACAGTGACCCGACCGGTCGACGACTGGAGGAATTTGATGGGGGCCCCATCGATGTGCACTACCATGATAGAAGAACCCGTTGAAGATGCAAGATTGAATGGGCTGATGGGAAGTGAGGAGGGGGAAACGGGGCAGTGGACCCAGTTGTTCGTCAGTGATCTTCTCTGTTGACCTGGCAAGAACCTGGCGGGGTCGGCGACAGAGAGCCGCAAAGAAAAAGTTGCTCACAGACCCAGAGACAGACCAACGGGTGGGTGGGGTCCGGCTGTTTGGGCGATGGAATTCTTCTCGAAGGTGACCCGATCCCCCGTCCTGCTTGTCAGGAAGGAGCCACGCACGGCCCCCTATCGGTATATTATTAGCAAGTCCGAAGTTACTCGGTATTTTAATATAATCTTAAAACAGACTATAATAAAAGAATAAACCTATTATACCCGTAAGCTTAATAATTTAGCCTAAATATAGAAATTAAATGCTAGCCGGCACTATTATATACTTTATAAGCTACTTTATATAACGGTCGCACTATTATATTTTATCGTCTTTATATAAACTTATTATAAATATATTATTATAAACCTTACTACCTTTATAATTATATATTATATAGCGCTTAATATAGCTATTAAATAATAATATTTATATATTTAATAACTTTTATACTTTTATTATATATCTAGATTACTATATATTATATAAATTTATAATAAAAACCTTAAATATACTTATTATTTAATACCCTTTTTCGATAAAAATAACGTTATTATAAAAGATAAATTATTATAGCCTAAGGCCTAATTAATAAAATAAAGAAGCCTTTAGTTATTTCTTATATATTAATATAAATATCTGCTGCTTAAACCTTTATATAATAATAATTATTTTAATATTTTTTTAACCGGAATAATATAACTTTTTAATAATTTACCTATATTAGTAAAAATAACTTAATTTCTTTTAATATCTAAATTAAGCTTAATCTTATTACCTATTTTATTATAAGCGTTATTTAATAATATACTTTTATATTTAATATATAACCGATATTTATATAATATTTATTTTTAATTAAACTTATTTAATATAGCTCCGCTTATAACTAAAAATACTGCTATCCTTATTACTTAAGGTATAGCTTAAGCTATAGTAAATATATATAATTAATAAAATTAAAACTTTACTTATTTTATTATTATAACCTTTATAAATATACTAGCTTTTTAAATTACCGTTAATACTTTTATTAATAGTAATAATAATAATAATTATTTAAGCTTATAACCTGCTAATATTAGCTATTTCTGCCCTTATAAGTATATTAAATTTAATATTTAATTTAATAAAAAGATTATAAAATACTTTAATATCTTTTACTTTATTAAATAACTTAAGTATATTAAGTATATCTACTTAACCGATAATATTTATTATATATAGTCTTAATATCTACTTAATAATATATTAAAGTAGCATTCTTATATTTTTATTAAAAATAACTGTTAACTCTTTAAAATAATAACGGTTAATACTATCTATAATAAACTTAAAGCTTATTTTATAAAATTTTTTTTAATATAATAGTAAGCTTAAAGGCTAAATATCTTATTTTATATAATATTAATTAAAAATAGGATATTATATTCTTTTTATAAATAGTTATTAATAATATTAAGTTTTATAAAATAAGGTTATTAGCTTAACTTATTACTATTTTTAAAATATTAGCCTTAAAAATAAAGTTTAAGCTTATTAAGCCTTTTATAAATATAATATTAAAAAGCTTTTTAAATAATATTTATAATTATAAAAATATTATTATTAACCTAGCTAAATAATATTACCCTATAAATATTACTTAACCTTATTAAATTACTTCCGCTTATTTAAGTAGATTAATAATTCCTTATAATTTATAATATTAATTAATATAGCCCTAGTAATAGTAATTATACTTTTAAATATAATAATTTCTTTTTAATACTTAACTTAATTATCTATACCTAATTAACTAGCTTTAAAACTAGAATTAAAACTAATTTTAAATTCTTATATACCTAGGTAAATAAGGTTAAATTTAAAGCGCTAACTATAATTAACTATAAATATTGCTAAATTAATATATTATATAGCAATATTAATAAAATAAAGTTTATTAAACTACCCTATAATAATTATAGTAGGCCGCTTTATATTTAATAACGCTTATTTTAAAAAACTATTAATTATTTACCTTATTAGCCCTATATAACGCCGCTTTACTAGCCCTATATAACGCCGATTATAATTAATAAGGTTAACTATAGCCGGTATATTATAAAAAGTTTATTAACTTTATAAAGCAGCTAGATATATTTATATATTAGCTACCCTTAATTAAAAAAGTACCGGATAAAGATTTAAAACTTAATATTATTATCTAGGTTTTTAACTTCCTTTTTAATAAAACCTTTTAACTATTTAATAGATATAATAATTATTTTCCTAAAAATAATACTTTTTTTAGTATAATAACTATATACTTATTAATTTATTAATATTATATAAAGTATTTCTTAAATAATAATACCTTAATAAACTATATTTATTTTATATACCTTATAAAACTTAAACTTTATAACTATAAGGACTTAGCCTTTATTATAAATATTACCTTAATATTATTAAAGGATAGCTAATAATAAAGCTTATATTTAAATAAAGCGTTAAAAAACGCCTTAAAAAAATTAATAGCTAACTTAAAGGTAAAAAACTAATAAGCCCTAATATTAATATAGATATTATTAAAGGTATAAAAATTATTAAATTATTAATAAGAATCGATTTAAAGATTAGAATAGGTTTTAATTTTTATTCTTAAATATACCTATATTTATTTATATAAACGTTATTAGAAATATTATTAGATATCTATAGCAATACTAGCTATAATCGAATAATAATAGATAAATAATAAATTTAATAATATTATTCTTATTTATTTATTTAAAAATAAATATTACCTTTATAACTTTATAAATTAAGTTTTAAGATTTATAAATTATATAAATATATACTTATATATTTAGAATTTCTTAATATATATATTAAATAAGCTATACTAGCTATTATAGTATTTATATATAAGGTTTTTATTATTAATAACTTTAATACTAATATATTATTTGGAATAAATACTATAAGCCTTAAAGGATTTAATATTACTTTCTTAAAAAAATATATTAATATCGCTTTATATAACGTTTATATTTCTATAAAAGTTAAATATTGCTTTAATCTAATAAAAATAAAAGTTATAGCGGCATAATATATAGTTATACCTCCGAAAATATTAGTTTATCTGCTAATTAATTACTAACTATATTTAAATAACGCTTAAAATCTACTATTTATATTAGCATTTAACCGCTTCGGCGTATATATACTTTTTATAAATATCTATCTTAGCTATATTATTATCTAAAATAACTTATTAAAGCTTATAACTATTATAAATAATATATTTATCGGTTATATTTACTTTATTAACTATATTCTAAAAACTATTTATATCGGAACCTATAGCCCTTATATCTTTAATAGACTTTATATTATATATATTAACCGGAATAAATATTTATATTAATCTCTTTAAAATAAAATAATAATTATTATCCGATTTTCTTAATAAATATATCGATATATTTTAAGATAAAGGTTTTATAAATATATTATAAGATAAATAGCTTAAGGTTTAATTAAAAGATAATTAATAAAATATAATCCTTAAAAAATATAGGGTTTATTTAATAGGTTTTCGGGAAATTAAGATTATTAATAAAATATTAGATAAGCTTTAAGCCGCTAATAAACTTTATTATATTAAATAATTAATATTATTTTCTTTCCTAATCTTTATAATTTAATATATTATACTAAATAGCTTTTATAAGGGCTATATAGTTATCGATATTTAAAGGCTTAATTAAATAATAATCCCTAATATATATCCGATAAAAAGTTAAAATTAAATTCTTTCTAAAATTATAAATATTAAATATATTATAATACTTAATATAATAGCCTTCTTTTACTAATAGCGCTTATATCTAAAATTATAATAAATATTTATAATTATAATAGCCTATAATTAATTTATATTTAATTATATAATTATAGGATATTATAATAGCCTAATATATATATAATAATAAATAAACTAACTACTTTATAGTTTACTTAGCAAATTATACTATAATAACTTAGTTATCCTAACCGATAGAATATTATAAAACTATATTAATAACGTTTATTTAATCTTTATATAATTATATAATGCTAATATTTTTATAGGCGCTAAGAAATTATTTTTTATAGCCCTTATAGCTATTATACTAGGCTACTATATTAACTTATTTAGATTATTTATAATAAATAAATATCTTAAAGCTATAAAAGCTTTACTATTCCTAGCTTTTTTAAAAAATTTTAAATACTTTATTAGTCTTACCGGCTATATAAGATATAATATCCCGCAATTTATTATAAAAATTAAGCTACTTAAAGCCCGAAAAATTAACTTATTATAATTTAATTCCGTAATAAAATTAAAAGGCAAGATTACTTATTAAAAATAAATAAGCTGTATTATATTTATTATTTTAAGCAAGGCTAAAAAGGTAGCTTTTAATATAGTTAAAGCCGACCTTATAAAGTATATATTTATTATATACTTTAACTTAAAAAGATATTTATTTATTAACTTCGATATTTTTATATTTAGCATCGGAATATAAATCTATTATATTACTAAAATAACTTTACTTAAGCTTTTTAATAACGGTTATATAATAACTTACCCATTATAAATATTAATATAAATAATCGTATATCTTAGCTATACCCTATTATAGGCTAAATATCGATATTAAGCTATTAAAATAGAAATCCTAAGCTATATTTAAATTTTTAAGAAAACTAAATATTAAATTACTATTATTAAATATTATCTAATTATTAGGTAAGGCTATAGTTTTAAGAAGAATATAAAATAGATTCTTTTAACTCTTATAAAGAAAGTAAGGAGAAAGAACTATTATAATATAATAGGTTACTCTACTATTTTATAATAGGGAAATCTCTATAGCTTCTTTAAATATATTTAGCCACTATATTTTAGTAGGGATAGGGTAAGGTTTTAATAATATCTCCCCTCGGAAGGAAATATTTTTCTTTAAAAAAACTTAGTAATAATTATCTATCTTATATAGGTAGTTATATATCTTATACAATATAACTGCTATACTTTACTATATAGCTAATTAGTAATAGAATAAGTATATAAGAAATATAAAACGTTAAGAAATATTAATATTAAAAGTATATAATATATATTATTTTATAATACTATAGCCTAAATTAATCGGCTATAAGGGCAGGGTTATATAATTTATAGAAATAGTATAGGATAAAAGCTATATATCTTATAAAGGCTTATACGCTATAAGATAGTAGTAATATAAGTAGTAATAACTATCGACTTATAATAGGGAGTTTGCGCTAATAATATTAATAATAGTAACTATTAACTTATAGTATAAAGTTTGCGTAATAAATATATAGGATATTAATTATTAACTTATAATAGAGAGATTACATTAAAAGTAAATATTATAGTAATTATTATTTATATTAAGAAGTATAGTAAAAGTTATATATTATTTAAGAAGTAATAGAGCTCTTACGGTAGTTATACTTAGTTTTCTTTTTAAAATAATTCTTCTTTATAAAATTAAGCTGGAATATATCGTCCTCCTTATTACTGCTAGCCTTATTACTAGCTTACTCCTCTTTATTATCATTATTACTTAATAGTAATAGGCGCTTTAAGTTATTAATAAGGTTATACTTAATATTATTAGTTAACTTATAATAGGGAAATAGTTAAAATAGCTCCGTCTTATTATCGATAAAAAGCACCTATAATTTATTAATAATAGCCTATATAAACTTAATAGTAAGCTTTTTCTTTACAATATAGGCTTCGATACCTATTACTATTAAATAGTAAATCGATTATTATTTAATAGTAATATAGGTAATTGCTAAGCGTAAGATAGCGGCTTCTTTAATCTAGGTATTAAAGTAGTCCTTTATATAGTTATACTACTTTTTAGTAATAATAAAGTTACTTATAAAAAGGGTATAAATATATAGTTAGTATTAATTACGGATATTTAAGGTGCTTATAATAAAGTTTTAATTAGTTTAGCCGAATTTTTATTACTTAGTTTTACTAAAACGGACCTTAAGGATATTAAAGATAACAGGAATAAATTTATTTAAAATAAATTAAGTTAATAAAAAATTGCTTAAATAATTAAACTTATATTTAATAATAATAGCCGGATCCTAAATAATATAAAGAACCTTTACCTTATAAAGGGTAATAGTTTTTTTAGTTTTATAAAATACTTTAATAGGCTATTTTACCTTATTTTATTCGCCCTTAAGCTTATAAGTATAAATGCTTAAGTATTTAATAATTTTCTTATACTTAGCTAAGTCTTCTATTAAATAAGTATAATTTACCTTTATAAGATTTTAATAATATTTAAAAGAAGCGATATATACTTTAGGGGAGTTAATAGTTATTAACTCCGTATTAATAATAACGCTAAAAGCTTTAGCTATTAACTTTATTTTAATTTAAAGGCTTTAAAGGTAAGAAAGATAATTCTATACTATTAAAAGATAATCGGTTACTCCTAATTTAAAGGTATTCTTTTATTATAAAAAGGATTAATTAATATACTTTACTAAATACTAAAGGTAATCTTAAGTAGCAAATAACGTATTATAATTAGTACCCTATACTTTAATTTAGCCGATAACTATATTATTTATTTTAACCTTAAAGTTTTCTTTTAGCTTTTTTCTTTTTAATATAAACTATCTTACAGTATTACGGGTATAACTACTTTTATTATTAAAAGTAATTAGGTTACTACTAGAAAAATATAGGCTATTCTTAATATATATTATAACTTAACATATAATTTATTTATTAGTATTAAGGCTAAAGCTTAAGGATTACTTAGCTATAAAGAAATAAATACCCTTATAATAGTTATAAGGGGTAATAAAAGGGGTATTATTTAAATCGAAATAATTATTATCATTGCTTTTATATTATTAAAGTATAAATAGCTAGGCTATTTTACACTTATAGCAGGCTTATATAGCATAAGTACCGGCATTAAAGTTATATCCGCTTATAATATAAAATAGAATTAGGCTAATATTTAAAGAATTAATATCTTTAAATTTAAGCTAATTACTTATAGTATTATCTTAATCCTATAATTTCTTAATATTAGATTTTATATCCTTTCGCTATACCACTAAATAAAGTTAAAATCTAATTAGGTATTAATACCACTTCTAATAAATCTATAATAGCTAAGGGTAAATAGCTAAAAAATATTTAGCCTTCTCTTTATTAATAGCTATAAAGTTATAGCCTTTAGGTATCTCTAGTTTAAAAATTTAAATAGTAAACTCTTAAGCTTACTCCTTAAGATTAAAGATTTCTTTCTATATAATATAGCTTAGCTAATTATCTAGAATATTATAATAAATTTTTTAAAATAATTTAATCTTAAGTCCGACCGAATTAATATAGTAAATAAGGTTTATAAGGCTATTATAAAGTAAAATAGCATCTTAAATATTATAATATTAAAATAGGATATTAATATAAATAGCTTAATAAATACTATTATAATATCGACATATCTTTAACCGTTAATAGTAATCGGGGTATAATACTTTAATCTAATTAGTTATAATAAATAAAGTAAAGAAATAAAGATTAATATAATATATATTTAAAAGATAAAAATATTTATTTATAATAATATATTTAAAAGAAATAGATAAACCTTTAGCATATAATAATAACTTAATATATATTAGGCAGCTAAATAATAGCGAATAATTATTACGCAATATATATTAAAATATAAAAGAAATTAATTAAAGTAATTTTAAAAAGTACTTTCTATAATTAAAAAGATAATTATTATAAAATAATATAAAGTATAAAAAAAGTAATATATAATAATTATAGTATAAAGGTAAAGAAAGTATATAATAATTATTTATTTACTTAGCTATTAATAGATAATAGTTATATAGGTTAAAGCTTAAAGCTTTTAAGCTTACTAGCTTATTAGCCTAGCTAACCTATACCTTAGGCTAGCTAGCTTTTTTATTTTAGGTTTTTAAGCTATTATTATTTAATAATCTCTTTTTAACCTTTTTAATCGGTATTAAAATTAAGCTTAAACCTTATTAGGTTTAGATAATATAGGTCTAGGTTAATAATACTTTTATACCTTTTTATATAAGCTTTTTATTAAGTTCTTTTACTTATTAAACTTATAAATAAGCTTATCTATATTAAATATATTCTTTAATATCTATATATTATAGTAATATAAATAATCCTTCCACTTTATTAAGTATTATATTTCTATTCTTTTATTATAATATATTATTCTTTTATTTAATATTTATTTTAACTTATAATAGTAATAATTCTTAAGGTATCTTTACTCTTTATTATCCTTTTCCTTTACTTTTATTAAAGCTATTAATAAAGCTTTTTATTTATATAGGTTACTTTTTAACATATATATTAAAAAAAGTTAAATAACTAATATAATTAGATACCTATTTATATTTAATAGAAATTTAAGCTTATATATTAAATTACCTACCTTCTTTTAAACTTTAAAAGGTTTTATACGCTATTAAAAGTACTTTCTTAATAGATTTCCTAATAAATAATAGCTACTATCTATTTAAATTTATATTTAATCTTTTAAAAAGAAGGTAATAGGTTTATACCGCTAATTATACCTTTACTTTATCTATATTTAAGCTACTATAATATTAAAATTAACTTTCTTTTAAAAGATATCCCGAAAAATTACCTTATATTAGCTTTTAGCTTATAATATAGTAGTTATATTTATATTATATAGCATTTTATTAAAAAAGCACTTTATAATAACGTTATATATATTATTAAAATTAAATTAAAAAGCTAATACCACTTTTATTTATAATTTAATAGAATTTTCCTATATAAATATTTATAAGGTAAGTTTTATTATTATATTCTTATATTCCGAAAGATTATTAGTTTATAGGTAATAAGCTATTAAGAAAAAAAGCTTAATACTTAATTATTCCTAGATTAATTTCTAAAGGTTTAATATAAACTTAAGGTTTTTATTTAAAATTATTTATATTAAAATACTTTAATTAGTAAAATAAAGCTAAATAAGTAATACCTTTACCTAATCTTATACGGTATATAAAGTATATCCTAAAATAAAAAAAGATACCTTAATATATTTATCTATTATTATAAATATAGCATTAAAGAAAGGGATATTATTTATTTATTAGGATATTTCTTCTAATAATACCTTTAGCAGGGCGGTAATAAAATCGAGAGTATATATATAAAATAGGATATTTAGAGTAATAATTAATTTAAATTTTCCTAATAGTATTTAGTTATTATATCGATTTAATCTATATATTAAGTAATAGTTAATATACCTTTTAATCTTTTTATAAAGATTTATTATTATAAATTATAATACTACTCTATATTATATTTATTAAATGCTAAAATAATATTACTTATTATATACTTAGGCTATAATATTCTTATCTATTAATTTTAATACTATTAACTTTTAATAGCTATTAAAGTTTTTAAGGTATAATAATCTATCTATTAATATAAAAGAAAAATAGATTTATAGTAATAGATTAATAATAAGTTATTTAATAATCCTATTTTATTTAGAAATCTTATAATAAGCCTCTTATATTTAATTTATATAGGTATAATTAATATAAGTTTCTAAGATTATATAAAAGGTATTCTCCTTTTATAATTCTTTAAGTATTTCTAATTCTTTTAAGTTATACTAATAAGTTAGAATTTTTAATATAATATTAGCTATAATATTTATATAGCTAGAAATATAGCGTATATCTAGCTAAAATTAGCTTAAGAACTTAAATACAAATATAAGCTTTATATTTATCTTTATCTTATCTATTATATTAAGGCTTATTTACTTAATAATACCTATTATAGCCGTATAGTTAATAAGAACTTAAACTAGCTTTACTAAATTAAAGTAAAAAATAATCCTTATCTTTTTAATTAGCTATATTAAATAAGCTACTTTTAACTCGGTTAGCTAATATTTAGTTTTAGCAGAAGTAAAAGTTTTATTAAAGTATATTAATAGTTATATTATAATACACGGGATTATTTAATTAAAATTCTATTAAAAAGAGTTATCGAGTTAAAATAAAAGCCTAAAAAATCTAATAATCTTTAAAGCGTTAATTTATAAAAAGAGTTTTTTATTAGGATTATAATAAAATAAGGTATTTAATTAAGCTAGAATAAAATAAATATCTTCGAATGCTATTAATTCTACTAGCATTAATTTAAAAGAAGTATATTTAGTATATTATTTCTATTTATTCTTTAATAAAAGCTTTCTATTATTTCTTATAAATGCTAATATCTTTATCTTTTAATATTATAATAGATTAATACATTTATTATAACAGGAAATTAAGTATTTAAGAAAGCCTATTATACTAATAAACCTTTCTAATATATTAAGGGTACTTAAAAACTTTATATCCTTAAATGCTTAAATCTTTAATTCTGCTATATAAATAGCTAATCTATTTATTTAAAAGCTTAAAAGCTCGATAGACAGGTATCTTATAAAGGATTTAGGATTAAAGATTATAATATTCTTTTATTAAAATAGCGACTATATTATATCTAAATCCTTAATATACTGCTTTACTATATTAAAGTATATAATAATATTATCGATAAAGATAAAGGCGATATAGCAATAATTTTATAAAAGTTTATCTATAAATCGTTAAATATATTAGAGAGAATTTTAATAGCTTATAGTAGCTATATTAAGATATTTCTATTTTTATATACTAATTATAATAAAATAATCACAATATAATAGGTAAATTAAAAATTAATAGAAAAAAAAGCGTACGTTTATTATTATAAGATAGCCTTTACTATAAATATATCGAATAACATTTAACTATAAGGGTAATAGATATATATCGGAAACTATTATCTTATTTAAAGCTTATAAATTTAGAACTATATATTCTTTTCTTTTACTATCTACTATTCTTTAGATAATAAATACTAGTAAGCTAAACAGCAATTATATTTTAACCTATTTAGCTCGCCCTTTACAGTAAAGCTTATTTAAAACTTTATTTATAATAGCTTAGTTCTCGGTTTTAATAGAATATAGTTATTAAGCTACCTTTTAGTTTTACTAGCCCTTAACTAATAGAACTTTTATTTATTTCTTTTTAAATATATAAATAAAACTTAAATCTATCTATAGTACGGTATATTTCTCCGTTAGCTATTAAATCTATTAAATAAAGAAAGGTAAATAATTATAGATAGTAATTCTATATAGTATTTTAACCTTTAGCATATCTAACGGCTTATTAATACTAAATTTAAGTTTAGGTAAAAGATAATTATCTAAAGAAGTTAAATTCTTTTAAATATCTTATATTATTATATTTTAAATATTTATAAATTATTCCTTTTTAGCTAATTTAAACTATAAAGCCGGTAAGAAAGTTATTTCGGAAAAAAAAAAATAATTAAGGTTTTTTATAAAATTATCTACTAAAAACTCCTAGGTAAAAGTAAATATATTAGATAAATTTTTAGGATAACTATCCTTATAAGCTTATAAAAAGAAACTTTATTTTACTTTTATTTATCTATTACTCTTATATAGTATAAATATTTCTAGCTAAAGTTTTTTTCGGTATTATATTAGCTTAGAACTTATATTAATTGCTAGTATATAATAGGTAAATAGCCTTAAAAGGTTATATATATACCCTTTTCGCTCCGGCTTAAATAAGAGGGTAGCTGTTTTAGGCGGGCTACTATAGTAATAAGTAATAAACTATAAAAGTATAATAGTATAATAGTATTTAAAACTAATTTAATATTATAGTTAACTATAGAACCTTTAAAAAAGATTTTTATTAAAACTATCGCGTTTTAGAAAAATAATAATTTTATTACCTCTTATAAATTTAAAATATCTATTTTATAGGATATTATAGTTTTTTATCTAATAAGTATATTAGCATTAAGCTTATTAAGTATTTAAATATTAATATAAAGCTTAAGAAAATATAGCTTTCTATCTATTATTCTATAAAGATAGATAAAAAAGACTGCTTATCCTTTTATAATAGTAATTTTAATTCCTTAGAAACAATTCTTACTTTATTAGTTTATCTTTATATTTAGGAAATAGTCTAGGAATAATAATAAAATAGCTAAATAACTAGCCCTTATATTAAAATATATAGGTAACAATAGTGCTTTAAAAGCAGGATATATAAAAATATATATATATATATATATGCTTAATACGTTTAGGTTAAAATTAGTAGCTAAGGGTATATTATTTAATAAGGGACTATCTTAGCTTTATAAAGGCTTAGATATCTTAGGGTAATAATATTATTATAATTATACGTTAGTTTTAAATACTTTATTATAGCTAGTATATCTTAATACTAATAGGTAGCTATCTTAATATTATATATCGGTAAAGAAAGAATTATCTTCTTAAGAAAGGGTAGTATTAAAGAAGAAATATTAATTATCTTAACTTAAGCTATCTATAGATAATAATAAAGGAGAGTATTTAAATATAATTTTAGCAGATATATCTATTTTCTTATTTAATATTTAATATAATAACTTAAAAGTAAGTATAGCTTAATTACTTACGCTTATAATTTCTTTTTCTATTAGGATATATTCTTTATTAAAAAGAAATTAAAGGTATTTATTATTCTTTTTATAGGCGTTATTTTTAATATAGAAGAAATAAGCTTTTTCCTTTAAGATATTATAATTCGCATCTTAAGAAGTATAACGCTGCTACCTTTTTATATTTTACCGGAATAGAAAATATTTAAAAGATAATAGCTTAAAATTTTTAAGCCTTAGTTATAGGATATCCTAGGATTAATTAACTTAGAATTATTGCTTTAATAATACTAGTAAACTATATTAGTTAGCTATATATTCCGCTTATCGATATTAGTATTATTTCTTTAACTATCTTTAAAATTTTATCTTTAGAATATATAATTAACTATATTATAGTAATTCTGGATAGGGACGGTTTAGTAAGCTTTAGATTATTTATAAAAAATTTAATTATAAAATAGTTAAGGATTAATAAAATTATAATAATTAGCTCCTTTTAGGATGCTATTTATATAATAGTAATAGTTATAACCTATTAGGTATCTATAATTTTAGGGGTATAAACGTTTAATATTACTAACTTTAGTTTGCTTTTTAAAATCGAGGTAAAAAATTATTAACGGCTAATTCTCGCCATCCGGGTATAATAAGTTAAAGTTTTTTTTTAAATTTCTTAAGCGGAATTTTTAAGCCGGGACGGTTAAACTTATAAGCTATAATAGCTAGCTTAATATAGTTATATATTAAAGCAGAGATTTAGTCCTTATAGAAATTAGTATCTCGAATATATCTCTATATGTTCCGGCAGAATTGGCCTATATCTAAGCGGTCTAGCAACTGCTTAATGCTAAAATACTACTTATTAAACTATTCCAGTATAACTTCCCGTAGTATATAAAAGGCCTTAATAAGGATTTTAATTTATTTCTCCTATCTTATAATAAAAGCTCTTAATTTATTTTAGTAATTTAATAATAGATTTAGGCTTTAAAAGTTTTAAGCTAGTTTATATAAAAGAAGATATATATATTTAGCTAATAAATCCCTTTAATTATTATTATTCTTTATCTATAAGAAGTAAGTATATAGAAAGAGAAATATATCTCTTTATATTTAAATACTATTCTTATCGATTTAGCCTTTTATTAAATAAAGTTGCTATTTAGCTAAAGGCTTAAAATAGCCTATTTCCTTAAGATTAAACTTATCCTTAGCTGTAATATCTATTAGTATATATAGCTTTTAAGGGGATAAGATAATATTTAGTCTTTATAAATCTCAACCTTTATCTTTTAATAGGAAGTTATTACGCCTATAGTATAGGCTTAGCTATAGATATCTATTGTTATTATAGTTTAGGCTATTATTATCTGGCGGTCTAAGGTTTAAAGCTTAACCTTTTATTTTAAGGGGGTACTTTAATTAAAATCTTATTTAAGCTTCCCGAGCTTATTATATATCTTCGGTTTTTTATCTATTATATCCTAGTAATAAATATAAAAACCTCTTTTTATAATTTAGAAAGTTAATATACTTTAAGTAGGAAATTAAATCTATAAAGTTTTCTTCCCTTAAGGCTTTTCCTTTAGCCTTTTTTATACTATTATTACCTTTTAATAGTTTTAGTAATTCCGGTAGGTTAGCTATTTTAAATTTAATAGCTATTTTAAAAAAAGGGGGGCTTACGGTATATAATAGTTTAAAATTTACCGCTATAATATCTTATTCGGTAAAAGGTATATAGAAAGATATAATAGGAGATATTAATAATTTATAATAAAACTATTTTTAAAAAGTATTAATTTAGAATTAATAGTCTAAAATAAATTTAAAGCGATCCGGATATTACTATTATAATAGTAAAATATATATTATTTTATATAGTTTTTTAATAGTTTCGCTTACAGCTATATCGGTAATATAGTATTTAGCGATAAATTTATTTATAAAGTATAGTGCCTATTAATTATACACTTATACGGCTGCTTTTAACCGGTTGCTTTAATATACTTTAAATAACTTTTCTATATAGATCTAGCGTTTTATAGCTTAATATATTATTTAGAGAAAAGATATCTTATATTAAAATAGATATAGTTAAAAGATATCCGGGTAATCTTAAAAAGCCTTTTAAATTTAAAATAGCTACGATAATTTATATAGCAATAGTAGCTTTTTAAAAGCTTTTAAGATTGCTATTAACTGGATAAGGGAGCTGTTTTAATTACTTATTACTCCGGTTAAAAAGCTTATTTCTCGGTTAAAAGAAGTATTCCTTAATTAAAAGAAGTATTCCCTATTTAAAGGGAAAATCTTCTATTAAAAGTTATTTATATAAGGCGTAAGAAGTTATAGCTATTATTTATTAGGTAAGGCTATAGTTTTAAAGAGAATATAAGATAAATTCTTTTAACTCTTATAAAGAAAGTAAGGAGAAAGAACTATTATAATATAATAGGTTACTCTACCATTTTATAGTGGGGAAATCTCTATAGCTTCTCTAAGTATATTTAGCCACTATATCCTAGTGGGGATAGGGTAAGGTCCTAATACTAATAATCTATATAAATTATTCGGCTATCCTTATCTTATTTAAATAACTAAATATTATTAACTTAATAGCTATATTAATAGATAATAAACACTTAATTTATACTTTAAAATATATTAATATATTTAAAGTTAACTTACTATATAAGCTAAGCTATAAAAATATTATTCTTAACGCCCTATCTTAAATACCTTTATTTAAAAAAACGTTAATATAAAACCTAAGCAGGCTTAATATCTTACTAAATAATTATAATAAATATTAGATTTATTTTAATAAAGCTTATATTATTATTATAAGCCCCGAATAATTAAGCTTTAAATAATTTAATTTATAAAATAGATTTATCTCTATTAATATTACCTTAAATTTCTAATTATAATTTTAAAATAGCTATTATATAAACTTATAATAGTTTTAAATTCTTAATATAATCTGCTATAATAATATTTTCGGCTATAATAAAGCTATCTTTCTATTTAACGTTTATTTTAAATTAATTTAAAAGATATTTAATAATAATTATATACTATAACTTTATATCTTATATTTATATATTATAGAAATTCTTAAACTAATATATAAAGGTAGTTATTATAGCTATACCTAATTTAATAAATTCTTTAAGCTATATTATATTATTTATCTATATTCCGAATTATAGAAATTTATTTAATATTATCCGGAATACTATATATATAAGATTTATTATTATTATACTTATAGTAATTTATAACTTATATTTAAACCTTTTTATTTATATTATTAAATTATAATAAATTTTATATTTAGCCTTTTAATATTAATAGATAATTATAATTTAATTTTTATTATTATTTATAAGTTTTTAAAGAATTTTTTACTTATACTTAATAAGATAATTTAAATAATATTTAAATAAGTAATATTATTACTTTAAATATTTCTATATAATAATTAAAGCTTTCTTAAGATTATCTTTTCTAATTAAAATTTAAAGTTTTTTACTATAGTATAAACTAATATTTAAAAAAAAGCTAAAATTAAGCTGCTATATATAATAATATATTATTTTATAATTAATAGTTAATTAAAATATATTATATAAATAATTAAATTAGCCTTTTAATATTTTATTTATAGCTTAAATAACCCTTATTAATAAATTAATATTTTACTATAAATCTAATTTAAATATTATAATAATAAATTATAAGCTATTAAAAGTTTTCTAAATAAGATTATTAAAAGATTTAAACTTAATAATATATCCGATATTATTATAGGATATATATTATAAGTTATTTTAAATTTACTATATAGCAAAATTTAAATATATAATACGCTTATATTTATTATAATAATTATAAAGGCTTATTTTAATTAATAATACCTAATATAGTTTTTTAATATCGGCTAATAAATGCTATTACGCCTTTATAAAGGTTATAATATATTATAAAACGTTAATTATAAATATAGTTCTTAATATATAGGTTTCTTTAAAATCTTTAAGTAAATTAATTATATAGCTTATTATTTTAAATTTCTAGTATTATAGAAATTAAGGTATAATATTATATTAATTAATTATCTTAAATTATACCCTATAAATCTATTTAAAAGATTTATCCTATTTATTAATCCTATTTATATTAATAATTATAATAAGATAATTATCGATTTTTATAAAATAGTATTTAGGATATTAAGATATTTAATTAATTATATTAGCTTAAAATTAGAATTTTAAAAATAAAAATTATTACCCTAATTAAATAAGGATATATAAAAGCTTATCGATAACTTTAACTACCGATAAATATTAATTAAAAGATTTATTAATTAAAATAAATATTATATAGCCTTTATTAGATATTTATTTCTTAAAATAATTATTAAGCTATATTTATAATAGCCTTATATAATTAAACGATATTTATATTAGTTTAATAATTATTAAAACCTTTATAATATTAGGATTATATAGGAAAATAATAATTATTAGATATTAATATATTTATTATTATAATATTATTTATTAAAATAATAGTTATTAAATAGTTTTAAAATAAAAGATAATAGTTATTTAATATAATAAGAGTTATTAATTATAAGGAAATAGATATTAGGAAGGAAAAATAATAAATATTTAATAAAATAACGATTATTAACTATAAGGGTGCAGCTATTTTTAAGGGGGGGAGATTATTAGAAAGGAGCTATATACGGCCCCCCATCGGTGTATTATTAGCAAGTCCGAAGTTACTCGGCATTTTAGTATAATCTTAAAACAGACTACAATAAAAGAATAAACCCACCATACCCGCAAGCTTGACACTGCTGGCTTGGAGAGGGAGGGAGGAAAGGCACTGAATGGGATAAGGGCAAAGAGAGCCGAGCTTCCCATGCAATGGGTCCCGCATTATGAGACTGGGTCGGGACTGGACTTTTTTTTTCTTTTCCTTCTTCAATGGTCACTAGTCACTAAACACTAAATCCACTAGTCAGAGGTGGGATCCATGTCGAAATGTTCAGATTTTTCCTGCTCGTTTTTTTTCCTTCTCTTTTCGTGACCACCAATCTCGGCGCTCGCAATTGGCCACTCTGAACTGGGCCTCGGGAGATTGGCGAAAGGCTGGGTGGCACAGCCGAACTACAGTGTATGATCTCATTACCTATCCCGAGGCCCCGATGATTGCGATTTGTTCGCAGGGCCTTTCTGAGATGCGAGTGAGACATGCAAGTCAGATTCAATCTCGAAATTACACGACGTCTTCTGCACGGTCCTGCACAGTCAGCAAGCACATCTGGGGGATGTCAGGCTAGAGACGGAAAAGAAAGGCTGAAGCGAGACCCTCTTTGGGCAGAGTGCAGACCGGTGCAGCCCTGGGTGCTGTCACCCGGGCGCCATTACTCACTCACTGTGGTGAGTGTGAGTGGTGTGTCACAGCAACGAGACGAGAGAGGAATGGCCCGGCTCCAAACGGGAGACAAGCAGGCAGGCTGGCAGGACGACAGAAAACGGACGACACACCCACTAGCACGAACCAGTCGACAGTCCAGACAACGGCAGTTGCGCTGCTCCCTCTTTCTATCTACAGATTAATATGGAGGCTAAGTCGTCAGCAGTCAGCTGCAGCAGTAGTAGCAGCCACTAAAATAACCTCACCTCACCGAGTGGTTGATTGATTGATAGACTGATCGATCGATTTCCTGATGCCTTGTCCTCGACACCAACAAACACGTAGAGAGATCACTTACTACGTATGTCCTATGTCTCTGAGTCGAGGCGATTCACCACTCACACCTACACACACCCAGACAACATGATAGTGCCGGAGGAATCGGCTTACCGCCTTTTTCTCGAACCGAGACGAGGTATCGTTCGTCACAGAAATAAACCGGGGGCCATGGCATTGTTCGACATCATCTTTTTTTTTTTCTCTCTCCCCCCGTCTCTTCGCCCTTCGTGCTCGGCGTCAAACCGCTTTAGGTAGGGAGTGGGTCAGATCGAATGTGGTGACGGGGCTCTGACTGGGGTTGACATGGAAGTTGGAGGCGCGCTAATGCAAGTGTCATGGATCGTGAAGGGGCCCCCTGCTGAACTCTGCAGGCTCGCACCTTTCCACTCTGTTCGCTCAGGTCCAGACAACCGTCCGTGTCTCTCCGGCCGTCTCATCCCTCATCCCTCGTCCCTCGTCCATCCCTGCTTGGCTGCCACGGCTACCAGGCTTGTGGTGTGGGTGCAGGTACAAGTGGCTAACACCTGATTGTGCTGGTCATGCAAGGTACCGCCCATACTGCCGTGGCAACCCTGGGCAAGCAAACCGGGCCAGAGAATGAACGGACGGGCAAACGACGAAAGTTCTCTCTCAACTGTCTCTTGCTAGTCTTGTGCACCGCCCGCCACATCCTCTCTCGCAAACCACCCCCCTCCAGCCCAGCCCAGCCCAGCCAGCTCCCCAGCTCCTCAGCTCCTGCCGCCTGCCTCTTTCTGACCTGCAGCAGCAGCCCAACCCAAACTCAGCCCAGACCACACACACACACACGCACCCACGCTCCACGCACCAGCACCACCTGCATACCCCATTACCCATCATACCCTGCGGCAAGCAACCGTACCACTACTCACTCACTTGTGGCCTACACACGCTACCAGCCCATCCCATCCCATCCCATCCACTCCTTCGTCCTCCTTCACCGTGCTACACTTACCTTCACATGCGCTGCACAACCCAACTTTGAATCATCCATCCACCCATCCATCGACCATCCATCCTTCTTCTCCTCTCCTGTACCATCATCCTGTATTGTATTGTTCTGCCGCCTGCATCTCGGTCTGCCTCCTTGCGCAAGCGTCCCCACCCCGAACTCAACTCTCCGTGCTTACTCGACCCCCAAAACAAGACAAACGGACGCCTAGACACCCGGGGCTCCCTCGTGCGTTTGAAAAAAAAAGAGAAAGATACCCTCGACGTTTTAGAAACCCGACTCGCAGCCTTTCTCTCTTTTTCAAAATGCCCTACAATACTCGTCGCAAGTCGCTTTCTCTCCCCTCCCTGGGAATTCACGTCCCCGTTACTCTGGCCGAACGCGACGCCGCCAGGGCTGCCGCCGCTGCAAGTCGACTCTCGCCTAGCCGTAGCCATAGCCATAGCGCATCCTCGTCGTCTTCTACTGCCTCATCATCGATGACGAATTCGCCCTCCTTCCACTCCCCACGCAGTCCCTCCAGCCCCGCCGACATGGACGCTCAGACCCATGCCTCCAAGAAGATAAAACGCTCGCATGCCGGCGACGACACGCCCGCCGCCAAGCGACATCAGCCCGGCGCAAACAAGCTGCCCCCATCCCCACCAAGGTCCAGGGCATCTTCAGTCGAGATGAAGGACGCCGCCGAACTATACTCCACCACCACCACCACCACCAAGGTCGATCTGAGCAGCGTCAACGACGAGATCGTTGAGGCCGTCATCGTACAGCTCCAAAATGCGGGCAACCGCCCCCACATCGTCAAGGAGCTCGTCCCCGTCCTGACGCAACAACTCAAGATCGTCCAACAGTACGTCCCCCTCCCTGCATTCACGCACCGCGCATCACACGGCACGCGCCATGATTGGCAGCACCACTAATGATACTAACACTGTCCTTTCAGGTCTGCAAACCCCTCCGCAATCATCTCCTCCCGACTGTCTACCTACTTGAAGCGCTCCTGCTGGAACGCAAGTAACCCCTGCCCCATGGCCAAGGAGCTCGAGACGGTCCACCCGCGCAGAACGTACTTCTACCTCACGACATGCCCTCACGGGCCCCTACCCGAGCCGACCATGGCAGCTCTGGCGGCAGCACATGCGCGCACACTCATCACGCCGAGCGCGACCTCGGCGTCGGAAGATGCCGACGACGAAAGGAGGAGGGAGCTCAGCCCCTCGCCCGAGGTGGACCTTTCGTCGCCCGAGTTCGACGACGTTGACGACGACATGCCAATGCCTGCCACACCGGTCGGATCATTCTCGGGGCGCCAGATCCCTACCCTTGCCCTCCCGGTGCAAACCCAACGAGGAGCTTCGCCGCCGCTGGAGAAGGACGAGAAGGAGTTCACGCAGACGGCAGACGGGCTGCAAAAACGCAAGCTCAGCGGTGAGCTGCTGCCCGGAAAGCCGGAGATGCTCGTCCAGAGCACGGAGCTGGACGAGCACGCCAAGGACGACAGCCTGTTCGGCGAGTCCAAGGCTGGCGCAGCCGTCAGCCAACCCCCACAGATGGCCTTTGTTGCCAGCCCGGCGATGCGCCCGGCTTTCTCGGTCAACACGAAAAAGGAGGGCGAGATGGACGGCTGGGCCAAGCTCGACAGCCTCCTGGAGTGGGACCGGAGCCCCGAGACGATCGAGCTTGACGAGCTCGACTGCCTACTGAATGACTACTGAGCCTAACGACCGAGCGATGACGACGAGCATTGTCATGTATCACCATTGATTGGTCCGATCCTCACCACTCCTTCCCGGCAGCCATGCAGGGATGCCAGGCTGTCTGATTCTCTACTTAAAAAGTTGCCGATCACTGATCGCATGCCATCTACGTGCTCAGCTATTCTACGACAATGTAACAATTGTAATCTAGAGGGGCATGTCTTTACTGAGCTGGAAGCTACTGTACATGTACATTATGACTTGTTTCGAGCGAGACATTGGGGCGGTGATTTGGAGGGCGGAGGGACATACTCTCATTCTGGCAATCTAGATTACCCCTTTTAGATGTAGATGCTTGTGAGAGGCAAGGACTATGGAAGAGAGGAAAAGGGGAACCTGGGGTGGTCAAGCGAGAGAGAAAAAAGGGCACCAGGCAAAACAAAAGCTTCAAAAGTGCATTCTGGGGCTCTCTCGAGAAAGGAAAAACGGCGCAACAAAAACAATGCAAAGAATTCTCCGTCTACTTCACTCATTCTTGGTGCCAGCCTGGGCGTGCTACGCTCGCATCCAGACTCCAACATGGCTCGAGCTCTCCGATGCGACATGTTTGTGACGGTGTTGTGATGATGGCGTGTGAGTGAGCGACCCAAGCGCTGGGCTGCCGGCCGGCCCTACCTACCTAGGCAGGCAGTTTCTAAACTATCCAACCAACTAATCTTGCCTTGGCCAGAAGCTACCAAGACATTTATTAATCGGCCGTGCATTTCGTTCATGACATGCCTAGTGTAGTAGTTGTTAATCAATTCTAGCTCAAGGTTTTCTTTTCGGCCGATACTTGGTTTCAAACCCTTCAACTTGTTTTGGTCGTCTCCCGAGTCAGCAAGCTTGTAATAACTCGGAAGTAGACCTAATAAACTCTTTTTTTTTTTTCCCTCTCTCTTTTTTCTCCCCTCTGCAGTTTCCTAGCAGCAGCCCCCCCACCCCCCACCCCACCCCTGTCAAATGTATCGGAGAGGGTCGGTCATGCGTGTGTATGTACTAACTAAATAATGTTCACGGGCAGGACATTGAAAGGTGTCGAGCTTGGTTGGCTTCCGCTATGATTCCAAGGTTGTGTAAGCGCGCGTTTCCCTGTCGATCTCTGTATCTGATGTGTCTGTGTGTCTTTTTCCCAAAATGTGACAGGCGAGCGGTTAGACTAATAGTCTCTGAAAGGTGGGAATTTTTTTTTTTTTTTTGGTTAGTGCTAGGCGCTTGTTTTGTTGTTTTTTTGGCCTTTGCTCACAGACCACCCAGCCACCCCGGGGTCCGAGACCAACCGACGTCTCTGTGGTGGGTTCTTTTTTTCTTCTTTCTTTTCTTTAGTCGCCCGTCTGTGTTTTTTCTTCGCAGCCAAAGCAACGCCATTGACTTATCTTTTTTTTTTTGGACAGGGCAGATGTTAGACGATATGCCGCTGATGAGAGTCATTTTCGTTCTTCACGTCCTTGCTGCTAGCAGCCAGACGGCAAACAGTAATGAATTTGATGTCTGTGCAGTCTATCTAGGCCATGTCTTATGGTCTGGTCTATCTACACCAGTCTAGTCTAACTTGTCGCCGGTCACCGTGCTGTTGCACCCCACACACACATGCACGCCACCTAACATCCCCCCCCTCCCCGTGGGGCTGGGAAAACGGGATTCAAAGCATCGAGGTGACGGTCGGTTTTGCCGTGCATTGTCTGCGATAGAGAGGAGGGGAACGTTCGGCTACTGGTATCAGGTCATTATGCTTGAAAGACCCTGCTGCGCAACGCAGACAAGATGGGATGGTAGGGACAATAGGGCTACCCGAGTAAGGAATGAAAGCGTGTTTTTTGCCGACTAAAGCTTGTCACTGACTCACGATGATGAACCGGGAACCAGGCTAAAGTGTGTGTGTGTGTGTGTGTGATAGAGAGAGAGCGAGAGAGAGAGAGAGAGAGAGAGTTGAGCCACAGCTGACGTTGTCTAGAACCCAAGCCGGCCGGATGCCCCGCCTCTCCTCACATCAGCGTTCATCGCCGCCACGCCACGATGGTTTGGTCGCGCGTGGGCGGGTCGTTGTCCATTTCGCGCCCGCACCCCTCCCCAGCGAAAGTAAATCTACGACGGCGACGGCGGCAAGCACTGACTACAACACACTGCCTTGTTCCCCTCTCTATTCTGCAGGGCAAAACAAAACAAAAAAAAAGATGAACATAAATAAAGAGAGACAAACAAACAGGAGACGCGGCCGCCACCACCACCACCCACACCCCCACCCCCCACCGACAGCAACAAACGAGGGCGGTAAGTTTCGAAGCAGAATGGGATCATGCAATGCGAGAAGCATGGACAACTCACCTCAACCCGCACCCGGGGGGTTCCACTAATATGTTGTCGCTTTCTCCTCTCAAACCACGACCCTGTATGCATAATAATAAGTTAGTTCAACAATCTCATGTTCGTTGTTCAGACGCGCGACCGAGCAGGTGGGGCGTTGTTATTGAGATCGGAGATTCGCACCGGTTAAATCGGAGGGTACACCGGTACAAGCATATGTAGCCGCTAATGCTCACCTTTACACCCACCACCCAATTAATATATATATATATATATAAGTTAACCCTTATTACCCTTATATTAAAAAAGCTTTATTACCGTACTATTTATATATATTTAAAAGTATTAAATTATTTAAAAGTATAATAATTTTATATTTATTTATTTAATTTATAATAATAATAATTTTAAAATTATTATTATTATTATTATTATTATTATTATTATTATTATTATTATTATTATTACCGTTATTACTATTTAAAACCTTTTTAATTTATTAATATTATTATAATAGTTAATTAATTATTTTTATTAGTTTAATAAATTAATCTTTTAATAATAAAAAGGCTATTATTATAATTTTAAATTAATATTTAAACTTTTAAAGCTATTATTATATTTATTTTATAAATGTTTCTATTAGCCGTTATAATAATATAAAAGGGGAATTATAAATAATTAAATTATTATTATAATTTAAAACTTATATTATTATTAAAATAAAAAAAAAAGATATTAAATTAAAAGAAAATATATTTTAAATAATAAATTAATTAGTTTAATAAGAAATAAAGAAATAAATAAACCGTTAATATAAGGTTATTAAATAAAGTATATTAGCGATAGCGGCAGCCGAAGGCCTTAGTGGGTACAGCCACTAGCGCCGTCGGTGGCTTATACCGGTGTACCCTCCGATTTGACCGGTGCGAATCTCCGATCTCTTGTTATTAGTCCAGCCTACGCGGTGCCGCGAAAATGATAGACTGACGAATGCAGAGACGTCGTCCCCCAGCAGATCTCGAGTCCCACAATCGTTTCACCCACCACCCTACATAACCCCACACACAACCTGGGCTCGTTGACCGGGACAGAAGACCATGCCACAACTACATCAACAACTGCCAGCCAGCCAATTCACCAATAATCAATACTGCGTTATTTCTTGTTTTAATGGTGGTATTCATTGACCCAGAACCGAAGCCAGACGAACCGCATTGAGAATCCACCATCGAATAAATAAATAAATAAAAAATCCTGACACTACCCGCCCTCACTGCCTCATCATCAATGCATCATCATGCCTGTGCTCTTCACCGCCCTCGCGGGGGATGATGCGCAGTCCCCCCTCCCCCTCCTCCTCATCCCTCACGCCAAACCCCCTCCCTGCGTAGACATCCACCTAACCTGACCTAACCTGCCAGCCCTGCCCAGTGCCATCCCTGGGCGACGACGACGAGGAGGAGAGAGGGTAAGGGTAAGGGGAGAAGAAGAAAAAATGTGGACGAGCACATGCCACCCTCTGTCCCCACACACCCACAACACAGCAGCGGGCGAGCGACACATCACATCACACCGGACGGACTATGGGCGGCCAACCAACAAAGCCCAACCCATATTCAACTATCCAACGGTCCCATCTATCTATCTACCCGTGGATCGCTACGCTTCGGTGCACCCACTGCTGGCGCAGTGGGTGCCAAAATTGCGCTACAGCCAAAATTGCGCTACAAAATTTTGGTCGTTTTCCATACAAAATAGCCACTTTTAACGTTATGCAGCATATTCAATAATAATCCAAATCAAAAAAGGACAACTGTTTTAGAATCACAAGAGCTAGAAGATTATTATATCTTAATTTAAAATAAATCTTAAATAAATTGAATTCAAATAAGTAGTAATACTAGGTGATAAGTTTAATATATGGGGTGGTCACGTGACTTTTTGGAAATAGAAGGTCTTGGCACCTCTTGGCAGGTCACTCTTCAGCCAATCTCTAGTGTAAAAATACCTATATTTTGTAGCGCAATTTTGGCTGTAGCGCAATTTTGGCACCCACTGCGCCAGCAGTGGGTGCACCGAAGCGTAGCGATCCACGGGTACCTATCTTTCCATCTTCAACAACAACAACCAAGCCTCAACGCATGCCAAAAAAAGCCCCAGCCCTGTGCAACGAAACCCAACCAAGACAATATCCCACATATTACCTGCTGCTGCGATGCAACAGATGGATTTCTCTAAAAAGCCCTGTTGCACTCACGTATATAGACCGCACCTGTATTTTAGATAGACAGAGTGCTGTAGTCGCGCATTATGAATAATACTCCATCCCATCTGGACGCTCAACATCATGGGCACTCGCTCACTAAGATTAACCCACCCAAATAATGACCAACCCACTCACTCACTCACATGTATCATCCTCTTGAAAGAAGCGAACATCAAACACCAACATGTTCGAACACAACCAACCACAAGTCATAAAACGAGACGCCAGGATCACAAGAACTGCATCACCCAAAAAAAAAAGAGAGAGAGAGAGAGAGAGAGAGAGAGAGAGAGAGAGAGAGAGAGAGAGAGAGAGAGAGAAACCGCAAAAGAAAAAGGGGCCATCCGCAAAAAGAGCGTCCATATTAACTAACTAGGTACTTCCACTGCCTACTAGAGCCTCTCTCCCACCACGCATCTATCGCTGCATTGTGTAGGTATCTGCCAAGTAATCTACCAGTCCCGTTCTTGTCCCGTCCTGTCCCGTCCACCGGCAGTGCTGTTGACTGTCCTGTGCTGTTTGTTATCTGTGTGTGTGTATGTGTGTGTGTGTTTTCTCCCCATTGTATTGGCCCGCACACCTTTTTTTCCTCTTCCAGTGTAACCCCCATCCATCCATCCATCCAATCCCATATCGCAATTCCAAACGTCAGGAAAGAAACACCCAGCACCGGTCACCAGGACTAGACCGTACCGCGATCCGAACATAAAAAAAAACCCTTGTGTTTTATTCTCTGTTCTGTTCAGCTCTGTTCTGTTCTGTTCTCCCAGTCTTGTTCTTTCTCTCGTTTACGCCACGAAAAAAAAATAAAAAAATCCCCAGATGCCATGCCAATGTCGATGCCATCCTCGTATCGATGCCAATGCCAATTGATAGCTGACTGACTGACTGACCGACCGACCGACCAACCGACCAACCCCCCTTGGTGCCCGTGTTATGCATGCAAGCAAGCAAGTCTTTTCCTTTCCTTTTTCCCACCCATCCCGCGTTAGAAACGTCGTGAAACAAGAAAACCCCATGACCCCCAAAAAGAAAAAGCAACAACAGGCGCCCCACCCACCCCCCAAAAAAGGAAAAATCGGATGCAGTGGCGTGTCTACTGCTTGGTTGGTGGTAGTGCCTTGTACACAAGACCTTGTGGACCGTATACCCTTTTCTGACTTCCAGCGTGCTGCAAAGCCTGTCGTGTCCCCAATCAATCTCCCCTGACAGCTTTGCCTATCGAGACCCTGCGTTGCAGTAGTCCTTGTCCGCTTACTGGTGGCCACGCCGTGTGTGCATGCGCACGATCTTTTTTTCCTCCAGAGATGCATCATCGACACTTCGAAAAAGACTCGGTCTGCTCGCCTGGCGGCCGGGGCACCGGGGCCACTGGGGAGACTGATCCCCCAACCCCTGGTAGAATCTACCCCATCCGGACCCACCGTGCCAGCCTCCATCGCACAAGCGGCTGCATCATCGTCATTAGTCTCCCCGTTGCCACTGACATGCCACATGCCTACATGTCACCTACTAGCGCCCTGTCGTGGGCGTTTTCCGGGCGGTGCCAGCGCGACCCGGATGGTTGCTGGTGGCTAGTCTGCGTTGATGTCAAAGACCCACCACGCGTCGGTAAGATTTGACAGTGGCAGCGCTGTTGTTCATTCGGTCGCTCTTGGTGACATTTCTGATGTTTATCCTGGCTAGCTCGATGTTGGCGGTGGGACCGGCCAAGTCGAAGTCGGGACCAACATCCGGGGTGATTGGTGTCTGATCAGCTCCGTCCATGCCGACGTCGACGCCCGAGTCCCGGTCAAACTCGGAACCTAGGTCCAGGGTGGGTCTTGTCTGGTCGGCTCCGTCCATGCCAAAGTCAACGCCCGAGTCCCTCCTGAGCACGCGGTGCGGCAGCATCTCTTGGGCGGGCTCATCTCTGGTGAAGCTGCCAGTCATGGTGTCCTGAACATCGGGACACAAATGGTCTTCGTCTTCCTGGTTCTCCTCAGAGTCGCCTGACCACCAGAAGAGCCTGCTGTCGTGCAACAGTGTGTCTCTCAGCCTCGCCAGGTCAAAGTCAGACGCAGCAGGATAGATTCTGCACTCCGCCGGCTCGACGTTGGCCTCGCTCATTTCCGGTGACGTATCTTGGCTGGATGGAGGGCTCGTTGAGCCCGACGCGTAAGTGATGAGGGGCGGGGTGGGTGGAAAACGGTCATCATGCCTAGTGCCGCCGTCGTTGTGGACTTTCCCTGCCAGGATCGCCTCCCACAGGCCGGTCTTGAATTCAGGCAAGTCCGCCGTCAAGGGACTGTGATACATGGCCGAGAGGCCCTGCAACCACATGCGCGTGATGTGGGCGTCGCCTTTGCTGGTGTCGTGGAAGTGTGGGTTCATGGTGCGGATCTGGAGAATCTGTACCTTGGGAGCAGTGGTGCGGAACTCGGAATCGTGCGTTGGCCGTCTATGACGAACGGCCGCCGGGGAATCTGGAGGTGAAGGAGGCAAGAAAGGGACACTCATGCTTGTCTCCGAAGTTGGAGATGAGAAGGGGGAAGTGCCAGTGGGCGTTGACACTGGCGAGCAGGACATTGAAGACATGTTCGAATGCAGCCCTGGCACAATGGAGGCCGGTGACTCGGGCTCGGGCTCGGGCTCGCGAGCGAAGCGCTGCAATATGTCCAGAAAGTGGAAGGGTTCGATGGCGTAGCCGTTCGCAAGGCGCAGCTTCAGCGCCAGCGACATGGTCATTGCGTGCTCGCCAGAGTTGCCTGTACAGATGTGGTGCAGCTCCGTCTCTCCCCTGTCGTTCTCGACGCGCTCACAGGCCTCGCCGCTGAAGGTACAGCGGCCCCTCATCGCCAGCTGTTGGAGGAGCTGGTTGAAGTGCCGGTTCACCACCTCGCTGCTCCGGCCCGAGGTCTTGAAGACGATCTGGCCGTCGTGCACTTTTGGCTTGCTGCCCCAGTTGATGCGCACCATGACATCCTGCGCCGAGGCGAGGTGGAACCCGGCACTGAAGGCCTTGCAGTACTCCGAGACACTACCGGTGACGAAGTTGTCGGCGTCAATGAAGCCGATGTACTTGTAGTAGCTGGTACGACACCCGTTCTTGGCTGTGCAGCCACGAGATTGCTTATGACGGCAAGTGCCGCTGTCTCTGGCCGCGCTGGCGCCGCGGCAATGCTGCCCGTTCCCGCCGATGGTGCCACACGGGAGGCCGTGGCCACACCCACACCGCACATTTGGCTCCTGGAGATTGATACTGCCATTTCTCTCTCCGTTATTGTTGTGTCCGTGGCATTCCTGGTGTGTGCGAGTGTGAGCAGCAGCGTCGATCTCGTCGGCTGCCCCTGGGCGTGGCGCAGTGGCGGCGAGAGCGATACCGATGACCAGCGCCTCGCCCTTCCCCTCGTGGACGAGGCCGCTTTCGTCCAGCAGTTCCGTCATTCCGATCTCACGCAGGGCCTTGGCAAGCTGGCGGTCGCGCTGGTGGACACTGATGCCGTTCCGTCCCGTGTCACGACAGAATTGGGCCAACGCGTCCCGCTCATCGGCGTACTTACGTTCCGCAGATGCTGAGACGGAAACAATGAGGCTGCCTGCGGGGATTCCGGCCCACACGCACATGATACGACTGAGAGGCTCGTCTTTACATGGTACGACGATGGCCGTCCTGGACTGGATGAAGTCGATGGCTTTTGGCGAGACTGCTTGGGTCGGATTTTGGCCGTGGAGCTTTCTTCCATGGGACTGGCGGTCTCTAGCCTCAAATTCCACAACCTGCTGTACGCCTCGGATCTCGACATGTCCAATGTGAGCACTGGCAGCCGCCACGGAGAGGCGCATCGTCAAGGAGCTGCCGTCGCCCACGGATTGGAGCGAGAGAGGTGGCGGGACGTGGATTGCTGTGCTTGTCCTTGTCGCTGTACTTGTTCTTGCGAGGGCTCCGTCTGTGATGCTGTCTGCTGATAGTATCCCAAACGCGTAAGGTATGCTTGGAGTATAGATGCGTGGGCGGGAGCAGTGACGGATTTGATCTAGGTTCGATGGTGACGGCGTAGAGGGTGCCCAGGTCTGTTGTTGTCGAGCTGTGCCCGAGGTGAGAGTTGTGAGGGCGGATGCTGCGGGTGTGATGCACTATGATGCTGTTAGGGCAGGAAGGTCGGCCGTGAAGGGGGGCAGATCGTCTGAGTAAAAGAAATGGCAGGTGCAATGGCATCATCTGGCATTGTGAAGAAGGAAACGATGGTAAAGGAAGGTAGGAGCAATGCCCACTGCGCAACTCGTCTGCCGTGTGACACGATTACCTCGTGGGGGAGCATCGTGAGTCTGCGTCAACACCCACGCAGACATACCTACACTATATATGTTTTTCCATGAGGAGTCTCCGTCTCCGTGTTCGGTGAGGGTGAGCGAGGCGCTCGCAGTCCTCGCCTCGGCCTACCTGCCCGTACACTGCTTGGATACTCTTGTGGGGCCAGACCGCCGCCGAACATGCCACTTTTGCTTTGGGTCTGCCACCATCACGACCGTAAGACAGACTCCTCTCACGAGAAAAACAATCCATCAACGACCCGTCTCATTTGCCAGCAGTATGCGATCTGGACGCCAGCAGCCGATCAGCCCCATCGTGGGAACGCCATCGACTATTACTTTTCTGCTGGTCTTATTGGATGCTGCTTTTTTTCATTGTTGTCTTGACGATGCCCTCCTCCTCCATCACAGAGCAGTCGCCCGCTGTGGGACTAGGTTGAGGATGTGGGCTTGCGCTGGGAGCGGTGACCAGTGCCGTTTCAGGAGACGACGGAAATGGATCGTTGTGGATGTGCAGCCTGCAGTCTCCCACTGCCTATTTCTCGATGATTTGACTTTTGGTTGAGGGGACGCGGTACATGTCTCACTTCGTGTGCTGGGATGAATCATTGATGGCCGCCTCGAGGTTCCCGGCATCAAGCCCGGCATCAAGCATTCGCCTGCGCGTATCACATGAAATCCCCACACTTGTCCAACGCTGGCTTCGGTCTAGGACCGGGTTGGCAGGGAGGATTGAAAAAGACCTCATGCCTCGATGCGGAGGGGAGAGCTCGGCTGTCTTTTGGATCATTTGCTGTTATTTTGGTTTTTATGTTACAGTTATATTGACCTCCTGAAGTACTTGACGGGTGTTATTAGTCGGTGAACGGGTCGACAAAAGCAGGCCCAAGGTGTTTGGTCCCCATTTTAACCCACCGTTTCGGGGTTGGATTTTCCGAGGCCTGCTACATTTTGAAGAAGCAAGCAAAAAGGAAAGGTTAGGAAAGGCGGTACTTCGTTCCGGTGATCGGCTTGCTTCTAGCATCATTCTGTCCAGTTACGTGTCAACTGGTCCGGTTGACCGCATCCAATCTTCACGGGTTCCCCACTGGCGCGCGAAGGAGATTTGGTGTACCCACGAAGAAGCACATATGGGTACAAGATTGCCGAGTCAGTGCTGCAGCCCGCTAAGGTGTGTTTTTGAGGTCACACCCTATCGATCAGATCGGACGGTCTGCGGTCTACTGCAGATCCATCACGTAGTCTGGTAGTCTAGGCACGGCCCGTCATGGTCGCTTAAGTTAGCGGTCGACGTCAGAAACATTTTCGCCGGCTCGCTGTCGCGTTCCCCCAGGTCTCCAGAACCGCAGCACCCCGAGATCACGAGGTGAGCCGGGATATGGGCTGCCCAGGGCTGTCGGCTGGCGTGCTGCTGCTTCCGCCACCCTTCTGCGGGTTCACCTTGAGCTCGATCCAATACAACGTACCACCTTGTGTGAGGGACAGTGGCCTGTCGACCCGGACGACCTCGAGCCCTGGTACCTCCCTCTCCGCCTTGCGCACAACCTCCTCTATGTCTCTGTTCCACCAACACCCATACCTGTCAAAGTGCGAGGGGGCGAACTTGTCCAACGCTCTGTTGATCCAGTCGTAACGGCCGCGCCCGTGCTCCAGCAGGTAGATACGGCCGGAACCGGGCTGGAGCACGCGGGCCATGTTGGCTAGCAGCTTATGCGGGTCAGCCACGCTACAGATACCGAAATTTTGCAGGATTGTGTCGAAGTAGCGGGGCGGGGGCAAGGTTGTTGCAGCATCCGGGGCGAGTAGGGCCGGTGGTGAGGGGAGGTGGGATTGCGCATCGGCCTTGAACAGACGGATGCGACCCGCGCCAATGTTGGCGGCCAGGGCCTGATCCCCGGACTGGCTGGCTGGGGGCGGCTCAGGATGTTGTACAGGAACCGGGGTCTTGGATTCTGACAGGGCCTTCAACGGGTTCCGAAATGTGATTGACTTTTTCTCTTCAACAGGCTTCTCCTGTGGCTGCACCTGGTCCTGGTCCTGGTGGTTGTGCATCTCCTGCACCTCGGCCGCCTTCCTTCTACGCCGGGTGATCAGCTCTGGCACGGCTTTCTTCAGCTTCGTCCAAGTCACCTCCAGGACATCGGCAGACACGTCGACACCGGTGAAGCTCAACACCTCTGGGGCGTCATCCCCAGGCAGGATCCTGCCTTTCTTTCCTTTCTCCATCCTCCTCTTCACACGGCCCCTCTCCAGCTCCTCTGGTGACTGAGGGTTTGGTGCAAAGCCGATGCCCTCGTCCTTAGGGCGCGGAGCACTCATGTTGATGTCGTCCCAGTCCATGTACTCAATGTTCCGGCCTGTGCCCACGGCGACCTCGAGGACATGGCCTCTTGCAAGCCCACCCATGAGTTTCCTCAGACGCTGGATGCCCATGATCCATTCGTTCCAGTCATTCTCACGGTCGAAGGCGGCGGCGGAGATCTTCCCAGACCGCAGGTCCAGAGGCCTGCCTGAAGGGACATCGCCATGCTGCCCGTGCTGTCCATGCGACTGGTGGTCGGCACAAGGGTCCCTGGTCATGCTGCTGATGAGCATGGCAATGTATGCGCCCATAACAGCCACACCGAGGCCGAGAACGACGAGCTGTTTCTTGTACGTCTCTGCAAGCTCGGAGAAGGGCCTTGCCGCTCCCTGGTCGTTCGGCCTTGCCCCATCGCGACACCTAGCGGACGAGGAGTGGATCGACCGTGTCTCAGGGACGCATCTTGACGACAAAGACGGCATTGAAGAGCGTGCTACCACCGTGGACACCGCCTCGCCACGCTGACGCAGTACCCTTGAAGGCGCGCATGGTAGGGCCCCATTCTTTGCACCCCTCCTAGCAAAGGCAACGTGGATGCCTCGCCGCAGATGCAGTGGTACGGGCATTGTGCAGAAGAGACAGGCTCTCAGCGTCGCATGCGCATCCCTAGGTTGTCCCCAGCCCGGTCCTGTCCAGCCCAGCCTAGCCTAGACCAGACCACTGCAGTCCAAGTCAACTCACTCGGATTGATCCCAGGCGTCGCATTCGGGGTGGAGAGAGGCAGGAGACGAGGCACAGTCAGGCAAACCAGCTAAGAGTCGGGCTGGGAGAGGCCAGAGCAAGTTGAAAGGGTTGGATTGGCTCGATCTCGAGGGTCCTTGCTGACCAGAGCTGCGCGGTTTGGAATCGAAAAGCTTTCACTTCCAATCGTGTGTGTCCCAAGAATGGATGACAATTGAATCCCAACCAGAGCGACGGCAGCTGAACCGACGCGGTGGGCGGCGGTTCAAGGTTGTTGAATGAGCGACTCGAATCGATCGACCATCGGTCAGGTCGTCTGAGTACGGACGCAAGTGCAGACGCAGGCGAGGTGCAGGTGGATGCAGGTGGTAGTCGTCTAGGTGCAGCTAGGTGCAATCGCAGAGCCAAACAGGCTGCAGTCCATAATCTCCAGCGCACGTGATTCGGCATGGGGGTGGCTTGGCAAGGCGGGTATGAGCTGCTGACAGGCGGGCACGGCAGGGCTGGCTGCCCAGGTGGGCTGGCTGGGCTGGTTTGTGCCTTGCAGCATCGATAGAACACCTGTAGGGGAACTGACCGCCTCTGAAGAAAACCGTCTGTTCGGTGCGCGAACAACCGACATGACTGGGTCATGATCCCTTCCCATCCACTCATCCAACGATCCCCACCACCAACTTCTACCGAGCCACAAAGACAAGTCTGTCTGGCAAAAGCAAACCCTCATACCGATGTGATTCATCTGAAATTTCCCATTTTCTCCACATCGACAACGACATCGAGTTCTTAGCCCACCATCTCAAATCTTCTAAGCCAACAACTCGCGCAGGACAACCGACTAGCTCTGTCCAAAAGCGGAAAAAGAAAAAAAACCCATGCCACCGGTTGGTTGCCCGCGCCGAAGCGAACAGCCTGCAGTTGGCCCTAGACACTAGTAAGCTCGTGGGCTGCAGTGCAGTCGAGACATGCATGTCACATCGTGATAGGCAATGCCCATGTACAGTGAACACAATGCTATGGCCCCAAGGAGGCGCAACGACCTTGTTGCCGTGTCTCTTGCGAGCATGGTGCAGCAGAACCTTGCTCACCGGTCGAGTCGCATATGCATCTTCATGACCCAGGTTCGCCTCATGCTGATCACGCCGACTATTGCCAAATCCGACTGAGTGCTGAACACCAGACATACATGGAACCTGAGCTGAGCCGCCTGTCCGAGTTACCCATGCCACCAGGCCGAAGCCAAAGCCACTGACAGCTCGACGTATTGCAGCTCGTGGCGGATCACACCTAACACCCAATCACGTCGATTTCTGGGGGGGATCCAGTCGTTGTGCAGAGCCGTGAAAAATCTCTCCGGCGCCGGCGCCGGCGCCGACCCGTCCCCTTCGCGCGTTATGGGCGGCTGGACCTCATCGGATTGGGTTTACTCCCCAACAGGTTCGTGCAGTACAGGTCCTTCGTAAAAAAAGGCTCGTACATCGCCTTCTCACCGCCAAACCTGCGTGGCAACCACTCCTGACAAAGCCTGCTGTCGGGGTCCCGGCGGATACCTCGAGTGACGGAGTAGTTACTTCGTGCGATTCGGCGGCAGCCTCGCCGGCTGGGCGGACCACTCAAACAACAAATATTTTTTTTAGTAACCCACAGGCACCCACGCGTGGCGGACGCGACCTCGCTAGCTTGAGTTTCGGCGGGCCGCGCCACGAGCGTTACATGTTTCGCGGCACCAGGTCATCCTGATTGAAGGGTGCGTGGCGTTGCCTGACAAAACGCCGTCGAGCAGGATCCCCCGAGACCTGCAGACGGCACGCCTCGTTAGGGGCGTGTGGCATCGATCTGGCCGCGTATGGGCCATTTCGGAGCAGACGGGTCCTTTATACACATACCAGCAAGGTAGTCAATCAGAAATTGGCGAGCACATCATTGTTATGTTTTTCCATCCGCGGGATCTGGAAAGGCTGAATGTACGGGAGCCAGGGTGCTTCGGGGCTTTCGGTGGAATATAATAAAGCGGACCATAAACCCTTCTCTACCGTGGCGAAAGCCTTTCCGGTCCGGGCTGCAATCGAATAGAGGGGGAAAAGCCTGAACACGTGGAGCATTCCGATCGCAAGATCTTTGTGACTATGAGCTGTGCGATATCATGCTATCCCGGAGCCGGTGTGGGTGTCTCAAGTGTTGGATATGCTAGGACGTTTATGGGTTGTGCTACGGTGTATTTCCAATCATTGGTCATAGGCGGCATACGATCTAGAGGTGTACTAGTAGATGCTGCCGCCAAAGGGCGGAGGCGACGCCTAAGTCTCGATGTCGACCTTCAGCAGTCCAGCTTGTCTCGGCCTAGTAGCATTGAAAACAAGGTTTCAAGATCTCAGAGAAAAAAGCAGTCCCCCTTGGCTAAGCGTGGCTGACCGGTGAGGCTCCAGTGTCTCAGGTGCTAAGAACCTTAAGCTTGCAGAAAATAGCCCCAGGTAGGCAGACTAGGCAAGAGTCGGGCAGTGACAAGCCGCGGATTGGCGGGAATCATCCGGACGATCTATTCATATCAAGATTGGCTGGACATGCGTCGATACTCCAGAGACAACACGGAGCGGTCGACGGTCGTAGATACATGGAGGGAATCACAGAGGCGTTTGGACGTGGGCAGTCACCTTGAAGCTCTGAGATTGCCCGACTTGAGCTCCGCGAGTGCTCAATCGGGCGGCGCCCAGTGGACATCTGGAGCAGGCCGCTGCGGTCTGATTGACTCCCACTCGAATGGATGCGCTTCACTATGTAGAATCAGACCGCAGCGGCCTGCTCCAGATGTCCACTGGGCGCCGCGAGTCTATAGGTACTGTCGCGCCTTGTCTCACACATTCAGATCTCCAATCCACGCCGTCGCTCCAAAGCTGTACAGAAACTTTGTTGATGGTCTTCAAATCAATCCTCAGTAGTTCAAAGTGCCCCACATGCAAGTATGGGACGGAGGCTTTGGATGGATATCTAGGCATTTACACGCCATGTTAATGTTGCGATACACTCCATCTTGTGTACCATTCTATACTGCAACCGCCGTTGTAGTTGCTGCACCCTATCAGAGACGGAGGCAGGTAGGTATATGGTAATCTTTAGTGGCACAAGTCCTCAGATCCGTTACCTAAGTAGGTATCCGCTAGGCCGTGAGCTCCCCTTGTTCCGTAGTGTACGTACTTGTTAATGACCTGTGCCGGACTCACATTCTCAAATAATGCTTGGGGATCAAAGTTCCTCATGCCGCTCTATAACTATATTCTATTGTCACAATGTAGCTGTGTGATGCCGCAATGCATTGACATTGCATTTGACCACACTTCGGGCGGACTTCATGTTAAAGGCCTCCAGGACCATCAGATCAGAGCACAATAGTAGACAACACAGGTTCTGCCGCTTCAAGAATTTGAGCCCCTCTGGTGGATCATCTCGACCGAGTCGAGCAGGTGACCTACTAGTAGTTGAGAACGATGGGATCGAAATATGCCTGTCGCTGGTTGAGCCAGTCATGGAATAGTCTTCGTCACAGTCGATCACGGTCAGTCATTCTGTATTGCTCACCAGTTATTGCCAGCAGGAGAGTGTCGCAAGGATTAGTCACAGGTTGTCTGTATCTCATATTAAAATACCCAACTCCTATCTCACCCACCATGAATCCTCCGGTATTCCGGAATCCAAACACATTACAATTGAACCGACCATGCAATTCAGATTCAATTCTACCCAATCCGCACTGAACCCGAAATACGAACCCATCGTACGCAGATGATGCCAGAGCGCGACAGCAGGTATCCACAGGTACTACACCACTGTCAAGAGGACACACTACCTCAGCCCATCATGTTTGAAGCTCTCGTACTTTATTGCCCAGGCTGCGGATGCTATTATGGAGTTCCCAGGCACACGTTCTGCAACAAATCTTCGAGGAGGCGGGATACGCCATGCGGCTGGGGTATGTGGACAGAGTACGCCATGCGCCTCGTGCCGTGTCCCAGCCGTAGAGGGCAGACCCAACAGCAAGACCCATCATGGGCAAGTCATTCATTCCACATTCATCTATCCTTGAGCAAATCAGAAACCTGGCATCGTTACCAGACCACGAATAAGTGGGCATACCCCGTCCGTACCTTAACCAGCCACCTGCCACCTGCCCGATGACGTTCCGAATCACCGCGAGTGAAGCTTCGGTATTTGAGAAGGGGGAGAAACACAACACGTCTTTGTGGTCCCGCACCATTGCAGCATGTTGGACGTTGGAGGAGGACGGTGGCTCACCGAGAGGAACGGGAAGAAAACAACCAATTGCAAAGACAGTTTCAGAAGACCAGGCCAGCCCACCCATGCATGCCTTGGCGGTGTTGCTCATGCTCGAATACACCAGAATCACAAAGCCAGACGTTGATTTCTGCATATCACCAAAACAGAGGGGAGAGAAACAGAGAGAGGGGGAGAGAGAGAGAGAGAGAAATTTGGCAGGGCATACCCGGTCAACATATTGAGGCATTCGACATACTTTGACTGATCAGCCTGCCGAGGCACGATCTAGTGTTTCCTGTTGAGCCCACATCATAAGGTGGACCAGGCCCAGAGGTCTTTGCTACAACGCGGGTTTCACCGTGACTATTACACAAGCCACAAAGACGCCTCGAATGCTATTGGTTCACAATTGCAGGGCTGATATGGATATGAATGAACTTTTGTGTGAAAAATTCTCATTAAAACCTCCAAAAACACCCACACGGATAGTCATCATCAAATTCATGACATATACTGTTCCGAGAATGACAGTTTTTCAAGTAGTCCTCCGTGTCAAGACGCCTCCGTCACATTGATAGCATACACGATCCCAATCCCAATCCCATCTACCAAACCCGGACTCAAGCCGGGGGTACAGCCGATCTTGGAATAGATTTCCCTTTTTGGGAGAAATTATTAAAAAAAAAAAGAACGACTTGACTTAGGCGCCAGCGGCAGCCTTGGCACCCTTCTTGCCCTTGGCCTTGGCGGCGGGCGTCGCGGCGGCAGTGGCGGCATTACCAGTCAGCGCGCCGGGCCCGATGGCGACGGCGGACGCGGCAGCGGCCGCGGCGGCCTCGCCACCCGTTCCGTCGCTGGCGGCGGTGTTGACAAAGTTGGCGTCGTTGCCGGTGGCGGCGTTGGCGTTACCTCCTGCAGCATTGGCTTTACCTCCTGCGGCGGCGGCGGCGCTGGCGGCGGCGGCCTTGGATGCCTTGGCTGCCTGGGCGCCGGCGGCTCCCTTGCCCTTGGCGGCCTTGGTCGCGGTGGCTGCGGTGGCGGCCTTGCCCTTGCCCTTGGCCTTTCCGGCGGCGGCGGTCTTTCCCTTGCCCTTGGCCTGGCGAGCCTCGAGGGTCGACTCCTCGTCGCGGGTCTCAAGGTCCAGGTCCTCGTCGTCAACCTCGCGGGTCTCGAGGTCCAGATCCTCGTCCTCGAGGTCACGGATCTTCAGGCCGCTGAGGAGGCTGCTGAGAGCATCGCCGGCACCACCAGCGCCACCAGCTGCCTGGGCGTTGTTACCACCGACAGCTCCGCCGGCAAGGCCCTGGAGGAGCTGGGTGATCTGGTCGGCACCACCTGCTGCCTGAGCGTTGCCTCCTGCTGCCTGGGCGCCGGCATCCTGTGCAGCACCGGCGTTTCCTCCGGCAGCGCCGGCGTCAGCAGCCTTCGCCTTCTTGCCCTTCTTCTTGCCACCAGCAGCAGCGGTGCCGTTTGCAGCAGCAGCGTTGGCGTTGGCGCCACCTGATTCGAGTGTTAGAGTGTCATTCTACCGTTGAATCGGAGTTCATGTCAGCTTACCAGCGGCAGCAGCACCCTTGGCCTTCTTGCCCTTCTTATCCTTCTTGGCCTTCGCCGCGGCGCCGGCAGCATCGGCCGCGTTCGCGGTTGCGTTAGCTATTGGGCACCGGAATGTCAGTATCTGTTGTTCATGGCAAATCACCAGTGAGAGACAACAACCACTGGATAAAATGGTGGCCATCGCTCAGGTGTGACACTGTGGAGTGAGCTTACCAGCAGCGGCACCCTTCTTCTTCTTGGGCTCCCGAGCGAAGATCTCGTGGACGGCCTCGTAGCCGGCGGCACGGATCTCGTTTTGCTGCTGGACGTCGCCGGCGGGCAGGGAGGCAACATAGCCAGCTCCTGCGAGGAGCAGCATTGCGAGACTTCCGATGTTCTTCATCTTGGCGATGTGTGGAAAAGGACTGTGTGTTGTGTGTGAAGTGAAAAGGAGCACAGCTATGAATGTTTGACTCTGTGTTAGTATATTCCACTATGGCAGCGCAAGACTGAGCCTCTAGGGGCATGCATACCTCAGAGAGAGTGTAAAGGCAAGGGATCAACCCGATATTACTTTTCTAGAATGAGGGTGGGAAAAAAGAACCAGATCCACTGGAACGAAAGAAGAAAGTGAGCTTGAAGTTGGTGCAAGAGATGCCTGGCTTGGAAGATTTCTTTCCGATAGACAGAGAGAAGGAGGAACGGTCTTATATCCATCTGGTTTCTCCATCTCATGCTGCCTGCCTACCGTACCCCATCCTTGTTTGGACGGCCCGGGGGGTGGGACGGAATACTGAGAGCCGTCAAGTCTGGGACGTGGAGGAGGCTGCAACTTGCAATGACCTCGACCTGCTAGCGTCTAACAAAACATCAATTTCATCTCATCTGAATGTGTTCCCAGACAAAGGATGACAGTCGGGATCAAGGATGGGACTCTTGTTACCGGACCAGGATGGGACGAGCAGGTAAAAGGCCCGCACCCAGGGTTGACACTGGCTAGGGCTAGGGCGGACAGACAAGCTCCTGTGTCGCCCAGAACGGCGCACTGGGCGGGAATGTGCAAGCGACTTGGCGAGGAGATGACAGTTCGGTGACATGCTATGTTAATCCAGGCTGTTTGTGCACGGCGCCTTGGTTACCGATTCTGGCAGAAACCAAACAGGAGGAAGGGTGATTTGCTAGGACCACCAGGTTGTTTGGGCTTGGCAGAAAATCTGGAAATCATACAGGAGGAGTAAGGCCATTGGCGCCGTGCGAAGATCGAGGTAGCACTGCACGGTAGTTGAGATGCATGTCGATGTGAGAGCAAGGGTTGGCCAAACCGTGGATCAAACAAGTAGGATATCCACATTCCACACCTGGATCAATGGACATGTCAAAGGAAAGGGTGGCATGGGTGGCACTGAGATGGGCAAAGATAGAACAGGGCCCAGCCCGATGAGGTAAAGCCCGCACGCCCAGGCTCGAATGCGCGAGATTTCAGCCATGTTCCAGAAAATTGGGGCACGGGGAGGAGAGATTTGTGGCGACTGTGGGGGATTAAGCCTTGAGCCCTTGGTGCTGATGGCCCATTACTATGGGGAACCGAAGTCTACCGAGCTGGGGTTGCGCACTGGGTGTGGGTGCTGCCAGGCTGCCAGGTTGGTCACCCGCACTTAGCTCGGCTCGCAGGACACACTCGCCTCCCGCTGGGAAAATCGAGCACGATATAGTCCCGGCCCCTATACAAGATGAGGCTGACTTTAGTGCAGTTAGGAGTGGAAGCATGCCCCAAAGTCGACCCGACAAGATAAACACACACCACAAGGCCACTCACTTGCTCGACTGGAGTGCAGCCAGGGCAGAAGAAACCGAGCGGGTCTCTACTTGGGAGACACGAGGTCAAGCATGAAACTTGGACGATCATCCATGAGATCGGCAAGTTCGCCAGGTAGCGAGAGGCAGGGAGGTGGAAAGGGGAACCCACTGGACAACGTGTTGTTGAGAAGGGGAACAAGGTGCTGCTGTTCCCGCCCGTGTTGCTGTGAGAGATTCTGTGAGGGATCATCAGTAGTGAGGAGCCATCCAGCCAGCCAGCCTCCTGGCGCCGTAGCGTCGGTAGTTGCAGGATCCGCTGACAGTGTGTCGTATTGAGTGTGCGCAAAGGCCTGACTCCTACTGGGTAGCAGGCATTGGATCATTGCGGCTGGCTATGACGATAGCGAGGAGGCTGGGAAGGGAGAAATGCTCGCCAGGCACAACAGCCTAATCCGGGACAGTTCGCCATCGAATCGACAGGGCATTGGCCAGGCACGGCGTTTCGAGGAGGGGTGGAGCCCCGGGGGTTAGTGACCAGCAACCCTGTCTTGGCACAGATAATGTTTGAACGAAGCTTAACAGAGCCTCATGTGCAACCCAGCCCTGAAACATGGCGCCTGTGCTTGTACAAAGGTGGGCAGTGGGTCTCGATCTGTTCCAAAGCCAAGACTTTTGACGAGGGGAAGTTGGGAAGAGACGAGCCTGACGGGGCTGCTAGAAGTTGAGATGACAGCAGCCTAAGAATAAGAAGAGGGTTGGATGGAGGGATGAGTCGAAGATGTGATGAACCCGAGGCAGTGTCTGTTAGAGTGGAGGAAGATGCCGCGCTCCGTTGGCTCGTTCTTGGGTCCTTTGGTTTGGTTTGGTTTGGTTGCTGGACGGATGGATGGATGGATTGACAGATGGAGACAGTACGGAGTAATGAGGAGCCTATCCACTCTTTTCTTTTGCTTGCCCCGTCACTTCTCATTTCCATCAAGTCCTGCCAGCATGCTGCATTGATATGCTGACCACGAAAACGTGGTGATGTGCACGTTAAGCTTCTGTCCTACTCCACAACGCGAGGTGGATCAATCGACAAAGCCAAGACTTGGGCTTTGCTTGACGATCTGTTTTTTGGTTTTTCCTGGTACGGGAGTAATCTACAGCCTGGATGTTGAGTTCCCTGAGGCCTGCTGGAGTACCGTATGACTTGCTCCAGACTATTATTAGGGATTCAATGAACGGGACCTTAGAACTGGGAGGCAGGACGAGACCGACAGTGCAGCCAAGTACGCAGCAAAGAATCGCAACACCGTCGCAGCTTGGGCTCGCCCGGGAACCAGCTCATTTAACAGGCTAGTCAGTCATTGCAACAACTAGATTGGATGGGGATGGAAATTGGTGTGGAATGTGAGGCAAAGAATGGCTCGAGGGGTGGATTGGGTGAGGTGAGTGAACGGTGACAGGGTGAATGCTCGCTGGGTCTCTTTGGGGGGGTTGGAGAATGAGGGTTGAGAGGGTTGAGAGGGTTAGGAGGGTTGAGAGGGTTAGGAGGGTTGGCACGGGGGTCAAGCGACCTGGGACCAGAGTCACAAGCAAATCAATGGCCTAGGCAAAACCAGCAGAGAGGCCAGCTGCGGGCTTGTTCGGCTCGGTGCCGGATGCGGCTTGCATCGGAAGGTCGGAAGAGGTAGGTGGGGATGATGAACCTCGGCGTACGGGAGGCAGTGGCCACTCAGGCGAGCCCTGAAGGAAATGACCAGTTGATCGGCCCTGGGGCCCAGCAAAAAAGCTCAGCCGATTTTTGGCCGCCGAGAGACAGGGCACCTCACAATGTGCGATGCGTCATTCCAGCTCTTGAAGTTTGTCGACATCACCACCACTTCTTCGTCGCCCACGACACCAGCCCCATCAACAGCCAGGCAATGCTTCTATAGCTTCTAGTGCTAATGCCCTACAAGAATCCGGACTCAGATTGTGGCTGAAGAGCATATTCCGTCCCCAATGCCTCGACTGCATTGACCACAGACACACCCCGCCATCCCCCACCGACTCCCAACGACGACACCGGTTCCATTGCCACCCACCGACGCATATATCTCGTCCTACACCATGTCTGCTCCCGCAAGAATGCCAGGGCGACTGGCCAGGGCAGCAACGCCTCTTGCCAGGGCCAGATCACAAGCACCATGCACTCAAAGAACACTCACATCATGCTTCCCTCGGAGGACAGTGTTACGCCAGTCCTATGCTGCGACAAGCAGGACAACACAGACTAGGCTGTTCTCGGTCAGCGCATCATGGTTCATGGCCACTCCAGATGACTCCTTCGACCCAGCCACCCCTGAACGCGAGAGCGACCAGGTCGATGTGTGTATAGTAGGCGGAGGTGCGCACCCAGTCTCTTTAGCTCCCGCCCTTGCTCCTCCTGCACCAAGCAGCTGTCATGTTGAATCCAAGCCCTTCTGACTAAAGTCTTCTGTGCCCACAGGCCCGGCCGGTCTCTCAGCCGCCATCCGACTCAAGCAGCTCGCCAACGAAGCCGGCAACGAGGACTTCCGCGTCCTTCTTCTCGAAAAGGCCGGCGAGATCGGCGCTCACATACTGTCCGGTGCCGTCATACAGCCCAATGCCGTCGAGGAACTCTTCCCGGACTGGCTGGCCGAGGACAACGAGTCGCGATTCGACGGCGCCACCCCGGCCGGCGACGACCACATGCGCTTCCTGACCAAGTCCATGGCGATACCCATCCCCGCCCCGCCGCAGATGCACAACAAGGGCAACTACATCCTCAGCCTTAACCAATTCACAAAATGGCTGGGCGACCGCGCCGAGGAGGTCGGCGTCGAGGTCTACCCGGGCTTCAGCGCCAGCGAGGTGCTGTACAAGCCCGACGGGAGCGTGCTGGGCGTGGCCACCAACGACCTCGGCATCGGCCGCAGTGGGCGGCCCAAGGACACGTTTGAGCGCGGCATGGAGTTCCACGCCCGCGTCACCATGTTCGGCGAGGGCTGCCACGGGAGCCTCAGCAAGCAGGTCATCAAGAAGTTTGACCTGCGCAGCGACTCGCAGCCGCAGACGTACGGGCTGGGCTGCAAGGAGGTGTGGGAGGTGCAGCCGGAAAAGTTCAAGGAGGGCGACATTACGCACTCGCTGGGCTACCCGCTGCCCTACGACACGTACGGCGGCGGTTGGATGTACCACTTTGGCGACAACCTGGTGTCGGTCGGGCTGGTCACGGCGCTCGACTACCCGAACCCGTGGATGAGCCCGTACCAGGAGTTCCAGAAGATGAAGAAGCACCCGCTGTACGCCTCGGTGCTTGAGGGCGGCAAGTGCATCTCGTACGGCGCCCGCGCGCTCATCGAGGGCGGGTTCCAGTCCATCCCCAAGGTCGCCTTCCCCGGCGGCGCGCTCATCGGCGACTCGGCCGGCTTCGTCAACGTGCCCAAGATCAAGGGCACGCACAACGCCATGAAGTCGGGCATGCTGGCCGCCGAGGCGGCGTGGACGGCGCTGAGCACGACCGCCGACGACGGCTCCGTCTTCCTGTACGACTACGAGTCCAGCCTGCGCGAGAGCTACATCTGGAAGGAGCTCAAGGAGGTGCGCAACCTGCGGCCGTCGTTCCACAGTCCGCTGGGCATGTACGGCGGCGTGCTGTGGTCGGGGCTCGACACGTTCCTGCTCAAGGGCCGCGTGCCGTGGACGTTCAAGCACAAGGTCATGGACCACGCGGCGACGAAGCCCGCCGACAAGTGCCGCAAGATCGAGTACGAGAAGCCCGACGGCAAGCTGACCTTTGACATCCTCACCAGCGTCAGCCGCACGGGGACAAACCACGAGGAGGACCAGCCCGTGCACCTGCAGGTCAAGGACTGGGAGAAGCACACGGCCGAGACGTGGCCGCCCTTTAAGGGCCTCGAGAACAGGTTCTGCCCCGCCGGTGTGTACGAGTATGTTGAGGACGCGTCGAAGCCCGAGGGCGTGAGGTTCCAGATCAATGCGCAGAAGTGAGTTTCTTAATAGTACCCATTCCCTTAGCATGTCACTTGTCTATTATTATTTTTTCTCACTCATCGCCGTGCACGCACGCATGTCTCGATTTTTCACCTCATGAACCGCGATCTTTGAACGGAGGCTTACACTATTCCGTGCCATATAGCTGCATACACTGCAAGACATGCGACATCAAGGCTCCCAACCAGGACATCAACTGGCAGGTCCCTCAGGGCGGCGAGGGCCCTAAGTACTACATGACATAGACGTCGGAATTGTCGGGAGTGTAAGAGATGGCCCATTAGCGTTGTATGTTGTATGCTGGCTTAGACAAGGCTATGGAGTACAGGTTCCACGGACAGGCGGTCTGCACAGGAAGATCCAGGGTGCATGATAGGTGGGCAATTTTGTCGGTGTATATATACTTTGAATCAAAACACCGAGTCACTCGGAAAGAAACGCAGAAATGGGAATGCCGATTGTTACATTTGCCTGCCTGCCTGCCTACTCTTTCCTTGCCGTTGCTACTTATCTGCCGTGGCCCTGCGCATTTGTTCCCCAGGGCTAGAGAGGCGGGCGGCAAGAAAGACACACTTGATTCTGAGACCGGATGAGGGAGGGAGGGATGAACTCTCTCCCACCATACCACCCGCCTTCCGGAGCTCGGGCGGCGGCGGTGGACTGAGTCGCCCCGCGCAGAGATTCATATTTTCTTTCAAGGGCACGTGGCGGAGAAGGTGAAGGCCGAGAGACAAGTTACGGGGAGACGAGACGACGCAGAAGAAGAAGAAGAATAAGTAGAGGCCCCGCCCCGCCTTCCTTTGCCTGGCTCCGAAAAAACAACAAAAAAAAAAAAGGCAAAGAGAACTGAAATGTCCCCCAACACTGCAACGACTCGTGGCCGGTCGAGCTTCGGGGGCAAATGAATAGTCACGCGGCAGTAACTGGCTGCCGGACAGTGAAAAAAAAAAATTTAAAAATTTGGCACGCATATGTAGCCCTCAGCAAAACCGCGACGGCAAGGTGTGGTGAGAAAGGGGGCAGGCAGGAGAGACGTCCCCAAGAGCATCACCCCCCCCCCCCCCAAAAAAAAAAAAAAAGAGGCAGCACTCCGTCTCCCGGACATGGCTGTACGTAAGCAGACTTATTCCCAAGTCCGGCCGGATGCGCAGTAATATTTTTCTTTTTCTTTCGGCCCTTTGGGTGGGGGGGGGTGGGGGGAGCGGTGGGAACGGTCACGATGATGGGGGTTTTAGCGCCCGAACACCCGTTGCAGAGTCGGCTGACTCGACTGTTGCACTTAAAAACTAAAGTCCATAGGTAGTCACCGTACATAATACCCACCGTATTGCCGTGCCAGAGCCCGGAGTGTTGGGGCTGCTGTTGCCAGCCGGGGCGAGAAGGAAAAGGCTGAGTAGGTAGGCTAGCTTGGCCGAGGGTTCACGATGGCAAGGCACGCACATGCAGGGTGATAATAATAATTAACGCTGGATGATGGGGTTGGACGCAAGGCTGCAACAAGTGGCCTTTTTTTTTTCCTCAAAAAAATAAAAAAATTTAAGGCCCGGTTAAAGGGTAAATGGGTAAAAGGAATCCCCGACATCCAGCCTCGCGCGAGTGGTGGAGTGCCTTTGGCGGCGGACCGGGCCATTACCAGTCGGCCAGACACATGAAGAGGCCGGCCCTACCCACCGTGCAAGGGCAAGAAATGGACCATAAAGGCTAAGTGCACGGACGTGAAGGCTTCTTTGTTGTGCCGTAAGCCAGCCAGCCAGCCAGCCAGCCAGCCAGCCTCGTAGCGGCCTATCCACGTAGGTAGTCTTCGGGTGGCAGATGAGCACGGCACGTCAGTTTGCGTTTCGGACACTACATTCAGTAGCTTCAGCCCCAAGCCCGGAGTGTCATCCAGTTTTAGGACAGACTACCTCGTAGGCTGAGGACGAAGACCAGCAAAAAGATTCACACGGCTCGACGTAACAAATGAAAAAAATTGAGGCACAGACACCAAAATGGTCGCCGTCACTTGACTGTGACACGGACACACCGGCGACCAAGAAGAAAGCCTCCCGACAGCGCAAAGAGCTTCGCCACAGGGTGTTATGCTGTAGGTTCTTAGCGGGCAGGCCCGGCAGCGAACGAGAGAGCGAGCACGAGGCTGGCTCTGTGGGTCCGAGTTCCCTCGGAGGCAAAAGGGGGGACTAATTCAGACACAGACAAGATGTTGCAGTGCCTGCCTGCTGCTGCTGCTGCTAGTGGTGGTAGTAAGTAAGTAGTAAAAAGGGAGGTGTGTGTATAAGTGTATCAGCCTCGCGAGGGAAGCGTTTGATGAGCCCGCCCGGTACGCGCGGCCCAAGTGTCAGCCGCAAGCCACCACTTCCCGTCGTCCCAACTTCTGCGACAACACACACAACACATCTTGCAGATGATGATGATAATAAAATAAGGATGATAATGCCGTGTGGGACAAGAAAGTATGACGTAGACTAGACAGTCAGTCAGTCAGTCAGTCAGGCTGGCAGGCAGCTAGACAGGCCTGACAGGCAGGCAGGCAAGACCCAACGCCGGCGGCCGGCCCGTCCATGCATAACATAACATGGGACAAAACAAAGCCCACGATGTGGCCACTGTGGCCCGATAGATCCCTTCACCAGCGGCCGTGCGCTGCTCTCCCTCTCTCATCCATATCCGCCATCCTTCCCGCTTGTTGGCCGGCCTAGAGGGGGGAGGGCCACCGCCGCCGCTACAAAAGGACATCCCCAAGGGGCCTCCCGTCGGGCGACCGATTCAAACGACCACACCCAACTCGTCGGAGCGGGTCCTGACTGGGATCGTTGGGGCCCGGTGCGTGAGCACGTTGTGAATGTTATACGGGCAGAAGGGAGACAGAGCTTCCATGGAAAAAAAAGCCTTGGGTGATGAGGCTCAACTGACTCGCCCCGCCAGGCCCGCCCACACCCGACCAAGAAACGGTTCAAAACTCAGTTTTTTTCTTGTTCGGCATCGGCAGTGTGTATATGCAACAAGCATGCAACAACCGGGGGGGGGGGGCAGCGCACGCTACAGAGATGCAGCCAGCAGCAATCTTGCAGCAAGGCAATCTAGACCAGGTTTTGATCCTTCTGCTTGTCTTTCGACCAGGAGGTAGTAGTTTTAAGCCGGTGTCATCCGGGCCTGCAGCTCGTATCTTGGGGTTCCCGTCTTTCCTCTCTCCTTGTCACGAACGGAGCGCGAAACCTGCGCGTTGCGTTCGGACGTGGGGCGTTGGGAACGTGGTGTAGCAGCCACCGGGCGAGCCACAAGGCTCTTTGACCTCGGATTTGCTGTTTCTGGGCGAATCGCATGCGTCCGGGGCAGAGTACAGACTACATCTGTACACAGTAGAAAAGGGGGGAGAGATGACAGGCATTTCCCTTTTTTTCCAACAATGTCAGACTGATAGTGTGGTAGTCTCGTAGTGTTGGACTGGCAATAGATCTGATTGATTGCAGGCGCCAAGCCAGGAGACACAAGACCGTTTTGATGGTCAGCGACGTCTTGTCATTGGTTGCAGCAAAGGAGTGACCCGGACAGGGGAGGGACAATCGGAAATTGTTCCCTCTGGAGGCCCGTGAACGGGCAGAGGAATCAGATGCAGGCGATAACGATTGGACAGGGATACACGAGGGTGGGACGGGACAGGCGCAAGGAGCTTCTCTTGGTGGTTTTGGAGTTGCATTTGCGCGCAGCCTTTTCCTATCCGCACTAGGGGTAGGGGGCGCAGGGGTCTGTAGTAGTAACCGATCTGCTCAGTTCCCAGCAGCAAGAATCATCATCATCATCATCATCGTCGTCCCGAGGTCCTGGTCACGGATGCCCCACTCACAAAGACGGATTCTGCTCCGTTTTGCAAGCTGTGCCGCGATACCTCAGCACTGCAACAAAGCACAGAAAAGACATACATGGATGGCAATCAAACACCATGGTATACCGCACACAACGCGACAGGTATGTCTTGTTCGCCTGGTCGTATCCGATGCGCATCAGCAACAAAAGTTGCTTTGCTTATAGGTCGCCCGGGGGGGGGGGGCGCGAGCGGGATGCTGCATCACATCACACGAAAGTAAACGATTGCGTGACAGAGGTCCTGTTGCAACAAGCAACCTGGAATGACTCATTTCCCAAAGGGATGGACAAGGCTGGCTGGTGCTGGCGCTGGTTGGTCAGGTTGGCCGGGTTGAGCTCGTGAGAACAAGAAAAAAGGGGGCACGGCCCATCCACGGACGGCCGCTGTCGCAATCAGGAGGGATACACAGGCGCGGAAAGGGAAAAAAATTCCTGGCTGCCCCAGCTAGCTGGACTGGGCGCGTACCAGTACATGTCAGACTGGCCACCCACACATACGCATACGACGCTCCCTCGCTCCATAGGCCCAAAGCCTGGGCCGGTGAAGCCACTAACTCGGAAACAAGCTGTTAAATCTGGGGCTCTGTGCCCCCTCCCTGCTTTCCCAGCCGGGGCCCAGCCCAGGGCCAACAGAGAGGCACACACGCTGGAAGATCAAGGAGCGTCGGTGCCTCGGGGAGGCGATGGGATGGCAGACGCGTTCCAAGTTTGGTCTAGGAGGATCAACTCACCACCTCTGGCACACGCACCCCGTGTGTGATGCTTGCGGAACGTCATGATGAGAACGTCCTGTCGTCGCTGTCTTTTGTTCCAATTGACGGCGCGCAGCGTAACGCTGATGGAGATGCAGCACCATCATGCGAGTGCTAGTGAACGAATGTCGTTAGCTGTGAAGCGAGGTTGGATAGTCGCCTGCTGATTGAAACTGGGTTGCGAGACAAGTCAACGCGACGTTGGGAGGTTGCAGGGACAAGAAGTGATGAGCAGGCTCCCAGCGAGAGGAGGCCCAGATTAAAATTGGGATTACCGGCGGCTGATGCCTCAGGCCGCAAGACCGTGGACGCTATCTCCCACTCAAATTGGGCAACGGACCCGAAGCGGCGCTGATCAGCAAATCATGACCGGGATATGGGGAGACAGAACCTTATCTCCGGGGTCCCAGCTGACGAGGGGTTGTGCATGAACGAAGCCGATAGCGTCGCATGCACGATAGTGCAGAGGCTAGAGGGCCTGGAGCCTGGAGCCTGGAGCCTGCATACTAGATGCAGGCAGTATTTGTCGCCATCAGCCTTGTTCGATCGAACTCAATACCGCTGAGTGCAAATCCCTTGTCTCATATTCCTGCTGCGATGGTTATTATCGTGGTGAGGAGCAAATGTGACAGGCAGGCAGGCGGATTGCTAGCATTATTTCTCATGATTCGGTTGCGGAGGTTGGCGTGGAAGGGCCGATTTGTGGCGAGGGGAGGATCGGGAAAGGGGCCTGCATCTTTTGAGGCACAGCGTGTGCGTCGCTCCGGCAGACACAATGCAATCGGCTTGAATGACTTTCAGGCAAGCATTCAGCCTTGTTGACTTTTTTCTCACGCATGCGGTGATGGAGTGATTTCTGTCGTCGGAGGGTCCGTCTGGACGTCGGGGATGCTGAAAAGAAGAGGGCTTCGTCTCAAGTGCTCATTCGTTCAATGGTGCGTTTGTGCGTCCGCTCGCTCGTCCTCGATCGCGCCGCAGTCGGGCTCGTTCATTGGTACCAGATGGTTTTCTACTTCACTTCTTCTTCTTTTCTTTTTGATTCATTGGCGTCTTTTGGTCATGTTGTCTCGTGCGTGTTGCTGATGCTGGTGCAAGTGCATCATCTGCTGCTCGGGCGTGCAGAATCCAGGGGATGGGGGATGCATTGTGGCTCCCAAAGGAGTGGTTTGAGACGAGTGGATTTTAGATCAGGAGAAGGGATGTTGGATGCTGAGTGTGAGTGAGTGTGTGTTGGAAGGAGGGCATGAAATGTAGGGGGTGAGAAGGGTGCCATTGTTTCAGAGTTGTGATGGGTTCTGCAACTGAATGCGCGCGAATGACTGCAGTAGGAAGGACTGGACGAGCGATGACGGGAGTCGGGTTGTTGGTAGGAACGGACTGGGGAAAAGCACGAGAGCAGAGCATCGACGATGAGCGCTACTGCTTTCAGCCTGGACTGGATTGGACTAGAGTGATGGACTTGGTGAGTGGCTAGAGCTAGGCTTGAATGAGTGGCTGGAGTGGTTGGTTGGTCTGTTGGTTGGTCGGGTGTTGCTTGTTGCTGGGCCACTCAGCCAGCCAGGCCCAGCTGGGAGCAAAGTGAAGAGGGAGAACTGAAGTACCTGTACATGGCTGGAAGGAGTGGGGCGGCACGCAAGTTCAACGCACGTCCAGGGATGATGCCAATGAACTTCATGCCCTTCAGGAAGGGCCCCACTTATGCTGATCCAGCTGCCGCCGCTCATTGGGTGCAGCCTCTCGCCAGGGTGGCACTACTGACAGCCGAAAAACTGTGAAATCCGGGTGCCACAGCTGCAATTCCTGCTGATTCCTGCCTGAGGTTGCCACTGCTGCTTCTATAAAGAGGCCAGCACCCCCCAACACCGCCCGTTTGCTCGTCCCTTTGGAGCGGAAGTCCCGACCGGCCCTACGTATCCCTACATTAACGTTTGGCCTTGAACCAACTTTTTTCTCACTCCACACCACACACACCACCTACACACACTCCCACCTGCCATCGTCGAGAACCTCATCTTGGTTCCCCCAGACCAGCCTCGGCGACAAATACCAACTATTGCCTGTGATCCATCACTCCAGTGGTCGATCGCCATCAAACCTTCCTTTCTTTTCTCCCTGGTTGCGCCTGTGTGTGTGCGCACCACCCTGTTCTCTTTTTTCCTAATCCGTCCCTTTGCCATAAAGGACTACCGCCTACAGGTTGACCTTTGTTGTCCCGCCGACCTATTAAGGCCCAACCTTCCCTCCTCTCTCGAGACCCCCGAGTCAAGGCCCAGGACCTGCCGTACAGGCACAGTGCTCTGTACTTGAAAGAGAAAGAGGCGAAAAGAGAAGAGAGAAGAAGAGAATAGAATCCCTCATTACCGTACCTGAAAACCAGTCCAAACCAAGTCGCGCGCAGCGATTCGAGTCGTTGGTATTACGTCACACACACACCGCAATCCTGCACAGTCGCGTCGCGCCGCATCGCATCGCATCGCATCGCAACTTCGTCGCCGTCAAGTCAAGTCATCTCGATACGCTCGACCGACGAAGCTACCAAGCGCCTTGCACCGCACCGCGCCGCCTCGCACCGCAGACGCAGTCCCGTGGACAGTACCGACTTCAACGAATTCGCCTGCCACCGTGCATCTCGTGTCGTTGTCGTTGTCGTGAGCAGTCGTTGTAGGGGAGACATTCACTTGTTCTTCTCCCGCACTTGGTACGTCACCGCGTCTTCCCCGAGGACCGTTGTGAACATCCCCCTGGGGAGTCGACGGCTACTGCGGTAGCAGTGTTCCCCAGTCATCTCCACCGAACACCCCGCGTGCCTCGTCACCCTCGTCAATCCGGCTTTGCCATCGTAGAAAGGGACGGGAGGCGACATTTCCATTTGCCTCTTGCACCCACATTGGCATCCCACAAGCCTTTTTGCCACCCGAAATTCCATTAGATATATTATCACTTGCGCTTGGTTACCTCCCGTACTAACGTTAAGATCTGTAGATCTGCTCGATCCTCTTGTTCCTGATCTGCCACGTTGACAGCATCAACATCTGCAAGAATGGAGGCTATTCAGACCCACCCTGGCAATGCCAATCAGGCCAAGAACTTCATGTCTCCTGGTTCTCTGTCATTCCCTACTGGTCACAACGAGTTGACGCCTCCTGGCGACGCTGGTCTCAAGGCTCCCCAGATTGGTGCTCCAGCCGGCTCTCCGCTTGCCAATGGCAACGGTGTTGCGCCTGCCACTCCTGCTGCCACTCCTGGTGCGCAGCAGACTGGCAGCGGCTTGACCCCAACTCTTCAGTAAGCTTGCCTCCCAAGTACAGTCCGCTCATGTTATGCATGATGCTTATGCTCCACTCCTAAAGGAACATCGTGGCCACTGTCAACTTGGATTGCCGTCTGGACCTGAAGACTATTGCTCTTCACGCTCGCAATGCGGAGTACAGTGAGTATATCCGGAGTCTCGGTACTCCACATGATTGCTCACATTGACAAATTTAGACCCCAAGCGTTTCGCCGCTGTCATCATGCGTATTCGTGAGCCCAAGACGACTGCCCTGATTTTCGCCAGTGGAAAGATGGTCGTTACTGGTGCCAAGTCCGAGGATGACTCCAAGCTTGCTAGCCGCAAGTATGCCCGGATCATCCAGAAGCTCGGTAAGTAGAACATTCAGAGTGTCTTGAAGTAGATGAAGCATTGCTAACGCCCTTGGATCAGGCTTCAACGCTAAGTTCACGGATTTCAAGATCCAGAACATCGTCGGTTCTTGCGACATCAAGTTCCCCATCCGTCTCGAGGGCTTGGCCTCTCGCCATCACAACTTCAGTTCTTACGAGCCTGAGCTGTTCCCTGGTCTCATTTACCGCATGGTCAAGCCTAAGATCGTGCTCCTGATCTTTGTCAGCGGCAAGATTGTTCTCACCGGTGCCAAGGTTCGAGACGAGATCTACCACGCCTTCGAGCTGATCTACCCTGTCTTGCAAGATTTCCGCAAGGTCTAAAGCACCTCCCACCTACCGTCCTACTCAACCGCCTCTTCTTCTGTAAGATTACGCGCATTCATGATTTCACGACGCATACCCCAGACAGGCTCCAGGCTGCTGCGCTCTCCCGCTCCGAGGCAGCACGACATCCGGCCTGTCTGTTGTACCACATTTTCCCTCTGCTTTTTCTGCTACAGCATTGCATCGGCGTTTCGACAGGAAGGTTACAGTCGGCACGGACTACACTACGAGGATTGCGAAGGAAAAACAAAAATTGCCCAACTATTACCCCCCTTTTTACACACTTCGAAGACGATAGATCGCACCTTGATCAAGGTGCGCGCGCGCGGAGAAGAGAATCAGCGCGCAAACGCGGAAGTCACATAATTTTTTGATGCGGTCCTGGAATGGTCGCAGCGTGTTGCTCAAGGTGTCGTTGAGCAGAGGCTGGATTTTTTGGGGGAGAGCGTACACCAGTCGTCACCAGTCGGTATTCGGTAAAAGGTTACCTGATGACAAGCTCTCTCACCATCATGTGTGGATAAGGGAAGAAACTGGTTTTGACAAAGCAAAGCGGTATAAGAGAGAGAGAGAGGGGAGGCCGCTGACCGAGCGCGCCGAACCACTGGCTAGACTCCTCTTCGAGGGGACTTCCAAGTACATGGGTTGGCACTTCATTCAACATCTGTCCGCTCCGGGCTCTCAACAGCATGCATGGTGGACCTTTAGACTGGACTCTGATGTCTTGTCGGCGGCTGATGCTCTTTATTGAGTGTTTTAAGTTATTCCCGCACTGGTCTTCCTAGATATCTGAGTTAGCCGATGATAGATTAGCTACCATGGTCAATGCCATAACAGTTGCATTCTCAGATTCCACTTGCTCTACGCACCTTGACGTGTTCATCTGTCATTTTGTGCCTCATAATCGTGACGTCTTGTTTCCCGCGCCGCCCTTCTGTATCTCGTCTCGTAAAATCAACCCAGGCAGTCCGCCGCGGCTCCCATCCTCCGTGACGACCTTGTCCCAGGCGGCAGCCCTCTCGGAGCCGTCCTTGCGGAACGCCCACTTGCCGCGGAAGGCCTCGGGGCAGCGCCCAAACATGGTGGCGGCGATGCGGTCGCCGATGACGGGCAGGAACTTGAAGCCGTGGCCGCTGCCGCCCGTGGCGAGGAACAGCGACCGGTAGTCCGGGTGGTAGTCGATGATGAAGTCGCCGTCGGCCGTGTCCGTGTACCAACACAGCCTTGTCTCCCGGAAGGCCCTTCCCCGCAGCGACGGCAGCGGCACCATCTCGTGCACCGCCTCGCGCAGGGCCGCCTCGTCGGCGGCCGGGATGGACGTCGTCGGCGGGTCGGTCAGGTGCGTCGTCGGCGTGGAGGTTGTGGTGGCTGCGACGCCGGGGGTGGTCATGGCCGGGTTGAGGTAGCCGTAGGCGTGGCGCGCGACCTTGAGGGTCTTGTTGGCGGGCGTGATGATGAAGTAGCCCGTCGACAGGTTCAGCAGCGTCGGCACGTTGGAGAGTCTGGCCTGCTCCTCGTCCGTCAGGTCCATGTACGCCAGCACCTGGCCCGTCGCCACCGCCCGCCCGCCGAGGTTGATGAGCCCGGCCGTCCAGGCGCCCGTCGCCAGCACCGTCAGGTCGGCGCACAGCTCCTCGCCGCCGCTGCCCGCGAGCCTGACGCCCCGCACCTGCGGCGTGCGCCTGTTGTACGTGCTGCACAGCAGCGACGCCGCCGTCCCGTTGACGAAGGTTACGCGGCCTGTGGCGCGCACCTGTGCATAGAGCCAGTCCATGCACGCCTCTGCGTCGGCCCAGCCCGACCGCCGGTTGATGTAACCCCAGGCGCCGGAGCCGCCGCCCGTGCCGTAGGCGCCGCGGATGGCGGCGGGCGAGGGTAGCTCCTCAATTTTGGCCAAGAGGGCTGGGTCGTCGGCTGCCAGGGCACGGACGTTTTCCCATGACGAACGGACATAATCTATGCCCGACGCCTTCTTGGTGGCGTCGTTGGTGGTGATAATCAGTCCAGTCTCACAGTAGCGGCCATCAGCGCCGGGCCCGTCAGGCTGCCGCCATATCTCCTGTGCCTCGGCGGCAAGGGCAGCGTAGGCCGGGTCAGCGTAGTCGGCACGGATGATGCGGGAGGTGTCGATCGAGGAGGCGTCGCGGCTGGGGAAGACGCCTGGCTGCGAGGAGCGGTCGAGAACGGTGATGGTCGTGGACTCGGGCAGTGCTGTGCTGCGGGCCAGGGAGAGGGCGGTGCTCAGCCCAAAGACACCTGCGCCGACGATGAGGATGCTGGAGGGCGGTGGGCCATTCTCGTTCAGGGACGAGGGTGGCTTTGCGGTGGTGCTGAAGGGGGAGGGGGAAGGCCTGTAGGAAGGGAGGTCAGAGAGGAGGGCGAGTGTGGGTATGAAAACAGGAGCAAGAGAGTGTAGAATGGAAGTCGGTGAAAGGAGATGGAGGAAGAGGAAGGGGGAGGAGGAAGAAGGTCTGGGGCTGACATTATCTCGGCTGTAAGGGGTAGCTTAATTGGCTCGGGGTCGAGCACCTCCAGTGGGGGAGATTCAACTCAATGTCAGCCAGCGGCCAGCCCAGACCAAGGCGTGTTCCGTGCTGCTGAGGCTCGGAGTTGGGACTGCACACTGTCGTGTTGCTCGCCTGGGTCGTGCTATTCACGTCCGTTATGCTTCGCCCGGTGGCGTGAGTTGACACACGGCGGTCAGGATTCTGTTTGGGCCTGGCTGATCACCGGGCGACCTGTTTCACCGAACTCCCAAATTGTCCTGTCTCAGCGGCGGAATGCGTATTGTCTGAGGGCGGTTCTGGCCGTGAGCAGTCCGTGAAATAGATGAGACGAGTGGTCAATCTGTTGCAATTAATCTCAATGCCTCGAGACTTTGCGAGAGAAGAGAATAGGCTTGTGTCTGCACAATTCATGTAGCGTGCAAATTCCATGCCGGAGTCGGAGTCGGAGACGGGGGACAATGCCATGCGCGCTTCGTTCGACTCAGATCGTTATCGCATTCAAACTCGCCCGCCCGTCTGCCCGCTGTTCCTTGCTCAATCGCGCAGCCGCGTTGCTCCACGATGAGGCCATCGTCCCCGCCCACGCCGAATTTGATCTGTCATCGTCTGATGATTTCACTGGGCGTTAGTTGGACTCGGCCAAGCAGGAGTCTGTGCCATCAAAGGCCCCAGCACAACGTCTCGAGGCTGACATGGCAGTGTCATCCATCCACCGAGAGTTGCAACTCACGGCTGGAAATTGAGTCATTGGAGTATGCTTCCATCGACCGCGATTCCTCTGAGGCGTCATCAAGAAAACCTGTCGTGGTCAGCAATGTGTGACACATGCTTCCCCAGCCCCATGCTGTGATTTGAAGAAGTCTTGTAGCTTGCCAACAAAGCCTTGGTGTCAGACACAGGAATCTGTCAGTCTCTAGGTAGGGCTGACAGTCCGTGACATGCCCAGAGTGCCGACATGTTTGATGACAGCCGGATTGGCTATAATAACGGCAAGGCAAGCTAGGATTTCCTGTACTGTGGCTACTGTTTGCAGAATTCCAATGCCGTGGCGTGCAGTATTCGATCAACCATAAGATCATCTCAGCAACTGAAGAGGGATAATGGTCATGTTGCTTCTGCTGCGCTGATGATGGCCAGCATGGAGGGCACAACGCCAATGTAAGCCCTCCCTGAGCTCCGTCTCTTGGCTAAAATTCGAGGACAACAGGCAGAGAGAAGCAGACTTCCAGGCTGGTCCTTCGGCTGATGTAAGGATCGAGTACGGCTGAAGGAAGGGATATCGCTGCCATGATACTCCGGGGTTTGCCACACCCCACCCCTAAAGTCCAAGGAGAATGGCATTGTTTTCGATAGTGTCCGGTGATGGTCAGAAGCCTGACACTCGTCCAGAGCAAAAGATCAAACTACTGTCTAGGAGCATGTCGTAAGTTCTTAGGTAGGCAAGGGGAAAGGACAAGACGGATTTGTTGGTCAGGCAGTTGAGGAGCTTACAGAAACAGCTCCGGCTGCAGCAAGCTCCAGCACTTAGTCAGCCAATTCTTCAGGGACCACCGGCCCAGTACCTAGGTAGGGATCAGCTCCGAACCTTCTGTCCCGCCCTATCTCGCCTGGCCTCACCTTGTCTCGCGCAGCCAGCCAGCCACTCTCTCTACCTTGGATTTTCCGAGATGCACAGTTTCCCAACAGGCCACTGCGGCTGATTGACCCTTACTCACACTCTCTCACTTTTAATTGGAGCAGATTCTATACCTCAGTGACAACCATGCTAGCGATCGCCCGCCATGTCCGCCCCTAACAAGATCGCCGAGTTCCCAGACGTCGAGGCAAAGCTCCAGAAGCCCACCAAACAGTCCGCCTTCGAGCGCCAGAAGGCCGAGGCCGAGGCCAAACGACTGAGAGAAGCCGCCGAAACCGCCGCCGTCTACGAGGACTTTGTCAAGAGCTTTGATGCCGACGCCGACGATGACGAGCGCACCCAGGGCGACCGAGGCTCAGGCGGCTTTGGACGCCCAACACAACCGAGGGGCGGTGGGTTTGGAGGAGGAGCAGGTGGCGGGCGCAGGCATTTTGGGATGCCGTCCGGGCCTGGCGGTATGAAGGCCAGCGGGCCAGGGTCCCTCGGCCCTGCCCCGCCGCCCATCAGCTTCGGCAAGAAGAGGACATATGACGGATTCCAGGCCAACAACGACAGGAGGAGGGATCACTCGGCAACCGGTTCGGGACGTCTTGGCGGTGGATTCGACGACGAGCTTGGTTCGAACCCCGTGTCCAAGGCCTTCGATGCGAGCGACGACGAGGAAGAGCACACAGGCCTGGGGCGGTCCGAGGAGAAGGCTGTGGCGCGCCCAACTCTACGACTTACGAACCTACCTCCTGCCACGTCTCCTGCGGCGATCAAAGCCCTGATCCCGACGAATCTGGTGGTGGAGGCTGTGAAGATCTTGTCTCACTCGACACCGGGCGTCGCGGGCACGGATCGAAAATCAATCGCCGCCATCGTGACCCTGTCGCAAGAGACTGCGGCGTCTGAGATCGAAGCGGCCGTAAGCGCCCTGCAGAATCGCTATCTCGGCTTCGGCTACTACCTCTCCTTACACCGACACTTGTCTTCGGCTGCTATCGCGGCGGGCTCTATGACGAATGTGATATCCTCGACGACGACATCGCATCCGTTTGGTGCAAAGCCGGTGGCTCAGCCTGGACCTGCAAGTGGGCCAGATACACGGGGGCGATTTGCACCTCCATCTTCATATAATTCGATGGGCCCTGTCAATCGCGGCGTCCTGTTACATGTTCCTATACAGCCGCCAAGGGACATCAAACAGCTACGCATGATCCACAAGGTCGTGGAGTCGGTGCTTGAGCATGGACCGGAGTTCGAGGCACTGCTAATGTCTCGGCCCGATGTACAGAAGGAGGAGAAGTGGGCGTGGATCTGGGACGCCAGATCACAGGGCGGGATATGGTACCGCTGGCGCTTGTGGGAGGTTCTCACGGGAGGTGGGCAATCGAGAAGAGAGAAGGGCAAATATCTCCCGCTATTCGACGGGGGGTCAGCCTGGAAGGTTCCTGAGAAACGATTGGCATACGAGTACACCACGAGTGTTGACGGATTTGTGTCCGAGTCTGAATACGACTCGGAATTTGACGACGAAGACGACGACGAGCCCAAGATCACCACAGAGGTAACCAAAGAGCCAGACGAGGTCTTCCTCAACCCGATCGAAAAAGCCAAGCTTGTCCACCTGCTGTCACGGCTACCGACAACGCTGAGCAAGATACGCAAGGGCGACATAGCAAGGATAACCGCATTCGCGATAATGCATGCGAACCGCGGCGCCGACGAGATAGTCGACCTGATCGTATCAAACATCGAGAGGCCCCTGTCGTTCAGTCCGGCCAACCCAGACCACCTCAACGACGCCGGCCCCGACCAGGCGGGCGACCACTCGCGGGACACGTCACCGGCGCCAAAGGACCCCCCGGACCCGGCGGCAGCGGCGGCCTCCTCCCGCGACACGTCGGGCGCCAAGCTCGTGGGGCTGTACGTCATCAGCGACATCCTGTCGTCGTCGTCGACGAGCGGCGTCCGCCACGCCTGGCGGTACCGGCAGCTGCTGGAGGCGGCCTTGAGGACGCGGCGCATGTTCGAGGGGCTGGGCCAGCTGCCCGAGCGGCTCAGCTGGGGCCGGCTGCGCGCCGAGAAGTGGCGGCGCAGCATCGGCCTCGTGCTGGGCCTGTGGGACGGCTGGTGCGTGTTCCCCAACGACTCGCAGGAGCTGTTCGTGCGGGGCTTCGAGAGCCCGCCCAGCCTGAGTAAGAAGGACGCTGGCGAGGACGACGGGGATGAAGACCCCACCAGGGCCGAGGCGAAGAGGGCTGCTGGCGGCGGCGGCGGCGGCGGACGCTGGAAGACGGTGGATGCTGCTGGTGCTGCGGCGGCGGCGGAACCCCCCGAGGCTGCCGAGGACGGGAGCGACTCGGACGGGAGCTACGACGAGTACACGGACGACGAGGAGGCCGACAAGGAGATGCTCGCGCGGTACCACATCGACGGGGAGCCGCTGCTCGACGTCGACATTGTCGGGCTGGCGCTCGACGGCGGCGGGGAGGACGTGCGGATGGGAGAAGAGAACAATGGGACAGGGTCGTCCTCGGCGCCGGATGTTAGAAAGGAAGATAAGGGCCGGCCTCCTGCTGATCCAGAGGAGGCGAAAGAAGCCCGCGGCCCTGGCAAGGGCGGCGCGTTGTCTTCGTCGTTGGGTCCCGGGGCCAAGCGCAAGCGGGTCACTGCTGCGGACATGTTTGCGGATTCTGACTCGGAGGGGTGACGCGAACTAGCGTGAACTACTGGTGATGTCCTTCTCTATAATGAACCACATTACCTTCCTCAACAGTGTCTTGGTTACGGAGGGGGATTCTTTGCTACGTGACAGATTGCTCTGAGGCGATTATACCCGAAATTCCAATCCAGATGTTTGCTGCCTGCATGAAAGCAAGCGAGAATGAGTTGCGAAAACAACAGTCTTTAGCGTCATTTGACCAACGCTTCTGCGCCCGATCCACACACACACACACACACTCACTGCCTCCCGGGCTTCTGCTCCCCCCAGCCAAGCCACGCACGCAGGGTATGTGTGTACAGCACCGCCTGAACACAGGCACAAGCACCAAGCGTCCCTGCGATCGCCCGCGGCCCCTCGGGGTGCACCCACCCGACATGACCGCCGGCCCACGCGCTGGACCCGAACAGTATCAGGTCAAACAGGCCGTGGTAGACCACCGACGGCGCCACGGCGCTGAGGGCCCCGCGCCACCACCACCCTGGCCCCGGCTGACCATCCGCGCCGCTGCTGCCGCCGCCGCCGTTGTTGTTGTTATACGCGTCGGCGCCGCGCGACGCCGAGAGGACCGCCGTCGCGATGTGGCCCGGCAGAGAGATGAAGACGCGCTCGAGGAGGACCACGGTCAGCAGGGACGGGCCGGTGCTGCTCGCGCCGGCGGTGGTGCGGGAGGCTTGGACGTAGGCGAGGAGCTCGACGAGGGCGAAGCCGAGGGACGCGGCGGCGGCGGCGGCGACGGCGGCGCGCCTGTCTAGTCGCTGCTGCTTCTGCTGCTGCTGCTGCTTCTGCTGCTGCTGCTGCTTCTGCTGCTGCTGCTGCTGCTTGTCCCTGTTCCTCTCCGCCCTCCCCTGCAGCCAGAGGACGGGAAGGTACTTGAGCAGCTCCTCGGGCAGCCCCGCGGAGAGGGCGGAGAAGAGGACGAGGAAGGCGGCGTAGCGGGGGCTGCGGGCCATGGCGGCGCGGGCCGAGAGCTGGTCGGGCGTCAGGAGGGAGACGTCGGCGCGGAGGAACTCGCGCATGTAGGACCTTGCGGCTATGGGGCCGAAGAGGGCGAGCAGGAGGGCGTAGCCCGAGAGGGACTGGGCTGCCGTCATTGCCGCCACGCCGAGGGTGCCCGTCAGGGCGAAGATGGCCGCGAGGGCTCCAAGTGAGGGCTGCCCGTCACCATCTTGTCCGCTGCTGGATGAGGGCGGCCGCGACAAGGGCTTTGGGGTGGCTATTGGCGACTTGTCGCTGTCGGAAGGGAGGAGGCTGAGGGTGAGGAAACCGGGGTGGAGGATGTTGGAGAGGGGCGAGTGCAGGCCTAGAAAAAAGGTGAGCATCCTTGGGGCCACCGCCTGAATATCAGGTCATGGTCTGTATGTCAAAGTGCTTGGAGCTGGAGTTTCCCTTCTGAATGTTTGTACGATGCGCTTCAGCAAGACGGTTAGACGGACGATTCGCGGTAGCCCTTCTTAACTACCTAGGTAGCCTCTATGTTTCCCAACGAAGGATGCGGACTACGCATCATGAGGCGGGACAACCCGGAGCCGAGCTGACTGCGGCCGTCGATGTTGCTGAGGTGTGTCTGCCGTTGTACATGTGGCTTGGGGTTACTTTGCGAGATGCAACAGACTCCATTGCCGTACTCATGAGTCTAAGTCTGTGCCGTTGTTGCCAATGCTGTTGCTGGTGGTTGGAACGGCTGTTAGATGGTTTCTCTTGTGTGGAAACACTGCCCAGACCATGTCTGCGAATTGAGCTTGAACCGAGCTAGGCCTTAGCTTGAGCTGTTTGTTGGACAGACCAACAGACCGACAGACTGTTGGACTGACAGACCACAGACCTACCTGTATAAGGAAGGAGAAGCAGCACACGGCTCTGACGGATCTTGATGGATGCAGCTTACGGGGGCGGCTGGCAGCTAGTCAAACATCGGAGAAATCTTGTAGTAGACCAACAAGGTGCTGCCCAGGCTGCCCAGGCTGGTACAGTTGCCAAAGATAGCATAGAAGGTCACGGATGCGGCCTAGAAGGTTGGCTTTCGTCCCCCCCCCTCCTCCCTCCATCCTGCGGTCAAGCAAGGTTTACCGTGTGCCTGGTCCATGGGGCTTAGGATGCCCGCTTGCTTGAATGCCTTGGCCGCCAGAGCTGCCAGATTGATTGATTGATCAGTCGATCGATGGCCTATGCAGGTGCAGGTGCAGGTGCAGATGCAGACAGGCGTCAGTAGGTTGTGGAGAATGGAGCACTGGCTGTTCTAGAAGTGTGCGAGTGGTGCAGCGTCATGAAGCCAATAAATGGGATGGCAAGGAGGGGCATCGTCGTGGGCTGTCGGCCCTGTAAGAGTGGGGTACAAGGTCCACGTCTACATACGCTGCCGTAGCCGACCCCACCCTCCCGTTCTTAAGGGTCCGCGACCCCTCTGATCATTCCCTTCCCTAGGGCCTGAATCCGAGCGCCGGTCGTTTTCAAACCTGCTGCTGCTGCTGCTGCTGCTGCTGCTGGTGGTGCTGGCTTAGAAACCGCTGGCCTACTGTGCTGTCCGGTCCACCGTCGCATTCCGCATTCCCATCCCGCTACAACTCACCAGATCGGTCTACTACGACACCCTCATCGGCACTTGTTCAGCGCCCGCCCTGTGGTCTGGACCTGGACGTTTGTGACGAAACTCGCTCTCTTTTGCTCTTCTCGCCTTGTCCGTACCAGGTCCTCGCATCTCGAGCCAAGCTCAGCCCAGCCCAGTCGACTCGCGGCGCCAGCATTAAACCCACCAGAACAAGAAACGCCCAAACCCGAAACTCGAAACACTTCGGATCTCAGGAGTAGGCCGACGCGGACCGATCTCGCATCGCATCGCATCGCACCCGCAGCGCATCACCGCCCCGAGCCTCATTCCGTCGCCGACTTTGATTTTTCTCCCTCCTCCTCAATCTGCAGCCAGGTTCTCACAGGCCCCGCTGCCCAGCCCGATAATCCTAATCAACAAACCTTCGAGAAAACACCCCCCCCTGGTGACCACCATCTGCATCCTCGCATCGCATCGTGTCGCGTCGCATTCGATCGCATCCAATCCAACCCAGTTCCCTGTCCGCTTCTGCCGTCTCCTCCTCCTCCTCCTCCTCCTTCTCCCCACCTGGACCGAGCCCAGCAAGGCTCGGACCGCCGTCGAGATGGCCATCTGGGTCGGGAAACAGAAAATGTCATGGTGAGCTGCTCTTTTCTTTGGCTCAGTCTCGTCTTTGTCCCCTCTGCTCCCTCTTCTCCCTCTTCTGTGCCACGCGTTGTACCATGGTGGCCCGACAAAAGAAAGATAGACAGACGCCTTGCCTTCTGTCGCACGTATAGATATGCTCAAGATTGGACCCTTCAAATGAATCCCCTTCTTGACCGCGGATGATGGTGACACCGTGCATCACGTTCTGATCCACTTCTGTCTCACTCGTTTTCCTTTTCATCCTTGCCTGCCTCATCTACTGGGCCGGGTAGCTGCAGTGAGAATGCTTCTGCCGAGGTCTCCGCTGCTGTCTCTCTCTTTCCGCGGCATGCTACACCAAACCGCTGAAGATCTCACACTCTCTGCTATGCTCACCGGAACTGACTTGAGGAACAGCCGGTCTTGCATCAAGGGCCACCGCTCCTCGACATGCAATCACCTCGGCGGGCCCCTATGGGCAGTGCGACCAGCTGGTAGGCCAAACAAGGCTTGCGTCCACGGGCCAGGTGACCTCTGCCTGTGCGCCCACTACTTCCCTCTCACTTGGCTGAAGGCCGCCATCCCGCGGAACAAGAAGTGCTCTTGCCAGGGATCAGGGAGTAGCGGCAAGAAGTGCATGTGTGGCCACAGCAATGGGGCAGCGGCATCATCGCCGGACGAGGAGACCCAGCCCATCTTCTTCCAGGACCTGGTGGCCCGCGGCCTGCAGGTGACGACCGAGCCTGTTGATATTGATGTGGCCCAACAGCAGCCTCCAGTACCCTGTTGCTCCGCTCCAACGCCAGCTCCAGCACCACCCGTGCAGTCTTCGTGCTGCTCTCAGCCCGCCTCGACTGCGCCAGTGGCCCCTGTTGCTGCTCCAGCACCCTCGTCCTGCTGTTCGCAACCACCAGTCAAACCCGAGGCCCCGACTCCGGCTCCCTTCACCAATGGGAATGGGCACTTGAAGACCGAGTCATTCTCTTCAGCTCCCTTCACACCGCCCGCGCCCGCACACGCACCGCAGTTCCAAACACCACCAGACTTCAAGGTTTTGGCAATGACCGCAGCCCAGGCAGCCCATGTGAATAACGGCGATCACATGTGCGAGTGTGGGCCTACTTGCAACTGTGTTCTCTGCATCGACCATCCCTACAACAACGCCACAATGAACCATATTGCCTCGGAATTCGGGCACATGATGACTACGAACGACGCGACCGTATCACCGACCATCGGTCACAATGGTGGTGCGCCCACCTCATTCAGTCAAGGATGGCCGGCGAGCAACGGCGCCATGGCTAATAGCATGATGACACCGACGCAGACCTTCAACGACGCAGTGATGCCACACCAGTCACCACCGCAGCAAGCCACCGACATCTTCCTGAACCCAGCCGACTTCCAGATGTTCAACTTTGCATTTCCGCTCGACAGTATCAACCAGTACGACCCGCAGCCTGACTTCAGCTTCGGGGCGATGCCGCCCGACATGGACATGAGCGGGCTGTGCGGTGGCATGCCCGAGGGGTGTCCCTGCGGCGACGACTGCGCCTGTATCGGATGCCAGGTGCATGGCAAGCCCAGCAATGGGGCGTCGCCGGCAACTTGGAGCTAGTCCTGGGTGAAAGTGTATGGTTACATCCACGACGGTGATGTGGACGAAGATTGCTTCGGTACGCGCGCACTCCGGAGGAGGTGCCCGCTGATCGAGAGCAGAGACCAAAGGGGGCAGAAGTCGAGTTTGAGCTTGGGACGGCTTCCTTGAAAGATTGTACATATTTCTTGATACCCTGGGTAAATACGGCACGGAGGAGGGTCGGGTCGGTTCGGCAGCCATATCTGAGGAAGCATACAGCATGGAGTCCTTTCTTTTGAATCAGTTGTGATTTTGGCATGGCTAGAGTGCATACGATCGCTTGGATCTTTCGCGCCAGAGGGTGAGAGGGCGCTCTTTTCGTCTTCTACTCACTTAGCATGATGCGCATATTACATGGCAATACTACTAGCACGACCAGTCACATTGTGGATATGCACTTCTCTCTTTTCTCAAAGTAAAAGTGACCGAAGTCTGTTGTTGGTTGAAGAGGCAGTAATAACGACACCCTTGGCCCCTATCCAAGCCTAAATCCAAGTAAATGGAAGCTGAAGCCCAAAGGCCTCCTATGGCGGGTGAGGCCGACTCATTTCTATTCTCTCATCCGGTAGCTTAAAACCCAAGACTGCAGAAGGAGGCTGAGATTTTGAAAGGACCAGAATGCTGCATACTGTTAATCCAGGATGGCTCCAGGTGACTCGAATTTTGTGATGTTTTGCTGAATTGTGGAAGAAAAAAGATAAAGAAAAGAAATAAAAAGAGAGGGGGAAAAACACCAGAAAAAAGAGCGGGGAAAAATATAGAGAAAGAAAAAAAAGGAAAAATAAAAATAAAAATAAAAGATAGAAAAGAAATTGGGAAAAAACAGAGGTCGATGATTAAAACTGAACAACTATAGGCGAACGGCTGTTGAGTGTGAGGTACATCTCGAATGGCCTTTAAAGGTTTAAGCAAGATAGAGAAGTAGGTTGTTGTTTCAAAATTCGTGTCTGGGAGGGATGTGTCGAGAATGGTAGATGATGGAAGGGGAGGATAAGTGGGCGCCGCATATCATTTATATATGGGCCTCTGAAGCAACTATATATCTAGAATTGTAGCTTGCTTGCGCTAGAGAATCAAATCTATGTAGCTGATCTATGGATCTTTATGCAAGATGCTGTTCTCCCAAGAGACAAGTGACATAAATATAGATACTACATGTGTAGACTATCTGTCTCCATTCAAGTTCCACTGCTAGGTCTGAACAGCAATGTATGTCATTATATAAGAGACAACAGTTTGTGAACAATTATATTTTATGGCTTAAAGTCCTGCCTTCCTAGGTAGGTACTTAGGAAGCCACTCGTCATTTACAGGCCCATATTCTTTTGAGCCTTCGCACCGGTCCTTCATCCACTGGAGCCTTCCATTAAAACATTCCTTGGTGCGACAGTCATATTCCTTGGGTATCCAGCGATGACACCTAGGCGGCCATCAGCGTCCCATGGTGGTGATTGGGGGATTCGGGCGGCGGTCTGTCTCTCCGATCACAGTCGGGTAGTTCTAGCACACGAGAGTGGCTGAAATCAATCAACGTGATTTGCCACCCACCAGAGTCGTTTAAATTATTGTTTCGATACCATGTAGTTCCTAGGATGCAGGTCGTTGGACTGGACTCCGACCCAGGTGAGCTGGGCTATAGATGGGCCTCCACAAGGCAGTCTAGTAAACCCATCCGAACCTCGGGGTCGACAGGATCACCTCCGCTTCCCCACGATGAGTGAGAGCCTCCATGGTCTCGCCAGGGATAAACTGCTGTAGGATTAGGCGGACCTTACGGCGGGCTACCCAGCGGCTCTCGGCATCTTGAAGAGGCAGCGCCAGAAACCAGCAGCCTTCTAGACCTAGGTGTATATTTCCCGTCCGGCTTCCTCTCCTTGATCCTCATATAGGCAGCCGCCTCGGCGGAGTAGTTGGTAATGCTCCGTAAAGTAGGTAGGTGAGAGTTCGTGCTCGTAATACTTTTCAAGCCCGATATAAAGAGGGTCAAAGATCTTGGCGACCATGTCTTTCCCGGCCAGGCCCTCCTTCCCATCCACGCTTTTTTTCGTGGACACTGCACCTCACTACCTGGGCATGTTTGACCTGTAGGCGACGTGTAGCCTCGTGAGGAGGGGCTTGGTCAGGAGGAGGACTTGTCCTCCAGGGCCGGCGCTCAAAAAGGCACAGCTCGACAGTGGTGCTGGGTGCGCCTTCAAACCCGGGGCCAAGGGTCCACGGGTCATGATCCCACTCGTTGGGATCTGGCCCAGGCTGTCCGTTGCCGGTGTGGAACTCAGGTGGCGGCTTGTGTGGTTTGATATCGGAGCAGGCGCCGGGTACATACCTAGGTAAGTGAGAGGGGGCTGGGGGTTGGCAATCGAACTTGGAGACCTTTTGGATAAATCAGTAGGGTATCGAACGCTGAAACTCGGTCGCTTTCGCGGCTGCTTTTGACTATTTCATCCTTCCTCTCTACCCTTTTGTGAGGCAGAGTTCCAAGCCCGGCGGCAGCCTCTCGAATTAATAACTCTTTTTCACTTCTCATCATGTGGCAAGGATCTCAGGGACGGCGGGCTGAGAGATCATTAGCATGGAAGGATATCCGTAAGCCATGTCGTCCGTGCTAACACGAGCTGTTCGCTGATATCGAGGATCACAGTGCCATGGCAAAGGTGTGACAGCAAAAGACGATCGCCAGTGCTGTTTGCACTGGCTACCCTATATTCGGCCACAAAAGGTCGTTACAATTCTTATACTTGTCTGAGACACACTCAAATGAATCACTGCAAATAGAAACAATGAGTTTATTTTGACGGGCTATCGGTCGGTTTCGTTCTGCCATCTGTCAACACGTCCCTTGCCCAATCTGACCATACCGCCACCTGGCAGTCGAGCTTCCTTCTCATATCCCAGCTCGATATGGAGCATTCCTGCAATACACAACGAGACCGGTAAGGGTATCCTCCCAGTCATCAGGTTTCCAGTCCGCGGATCAAGGAAAATTATTGACACAAAGTTTAGCAAATATCTGGTCACATTTGCTCGGTGCCCTTTGATCCATCGCAAGTTTGTTGTGACTACCATGTCAACTGGTCCATGCCTCCTCTCAAAGCTCTCGGCTCCAAGACGTTCTCGCAGTAGCACTGTACCAGCTTTGCGTGTCTGTGTGCTTCATCCTCTCAACTTTTTACCACACATTTTTCAGGCCACAGCCCGGGTCTTCACAAATTCGGGAATGAGCCGGACCACCTCGGCGTCGTGCTCGTCATGTGGGGCACAGGCATGTCCGGCACCCATTTTGCCTTCTACTGCCATCAGGCCTTGCGCAACGTCTATTTTGCATTTTCTCACCTCGACGAGACTTGGTTGTGCGGTTCACACACTCAGGCCCAAGTTCTGTCGCCCAGGATATCAAGCGGCCAGGTTCCTGATGTACTGTTTCCTCGGGACAAGCCTCTTCGCTCCCGTAGTACATGGCCTCCTTCGGATCCGATCTTCAGCCGATGATCGGCTTGGCGTCATATCTTGCTCTGGCCTTGATCAACTTCTGTGGAGCGGCTGTGTATGCTGCCAGGATACCAGAGAGATGGTATCCGAGGACATTCGACCTTCTCGGGCAAAGCCACAATTGGATTCATGTCTTGGTGCTGACAGGGGCACTGGTGAGATTGAAAGGGCTCTACGAAACCGCATGAGTGTGGCAGGTGTCGACAGAAAGGTTACGCTGTGCGCAAACTTTATATAAGACAGATCATCTCTACCTTGGCCTGAGATAGTGGGCGAGTCCGGGAGGGGAGACCAGGTGGTGTTTGGATTTGTGGAGTCCACATCTAATAACTTGATCGCGTTGAAAAACGTCTGGTGTTTTCGATATGTAGGTTTCGACTTGGATTAAACTAGAAGTGAGTTAATGAATCTGTCACTTGGGATTGATGACAACAATATGGCCTCTTGACCCATGGCGATAAATCTGTTGATTTACCCCTATTCCGAGTTTGGGTGCTCTGGGCAAAACGCGCCAGAAGTTATACGGAAAGAAAGCGCCTTTGTCTCAGAGACGGCAAGAAAAAGCCATTTGAACATTTCTGTATCCCAGTGTCCAGTCAAATTTTCCATTGTATTATATCTGGGCTTCTGGCCAGTGAACCTGTGTGCGTGAAAAATGCAATTCAGGCAATCTGCTGCATCTCCTGTAGGAACGCTGTGATCACTCCTACTATCCATCTCTGTCCTCGTAGCTCGAACCAGCCTAGGTGGCCACCTTTCTCCGTAACACATAGCACAGCGTACTCTGAGGCCTCAAACTCCTCCTTTGGCACAGCATCAATGACGGCGATCGGATCGTCTTCTGAACAAATCGCGAAATACGGGATCCTGATGTCAAGAAGAGAATCAACGCTTGAGGTACCTCTATAGTACGACCCGACCGTTTCGTACCCCCACATCTGCAATTGCACTGTTTTGTCAAATTCGTGTAGATACCTCGCTTTATGGACTTCATCGATATTGATAGCTCTTTTGAGCGAGAGTTGAGAGACGTGCTTGAGGAACAGTGTTTTCAGCGATGAGCCAAGAGCACGGAGGTAGAGGCGACCGATCAAGGACCGCCGTAGGAGAATGTTGCCGGTGTGAAGGTCGAAAGGATTAGAGATCGAGACCGCGGCGCGCAGGCGACACGAAGCTCCTTGCTCGCCGAGGTATTTTGTGAGGATGTTGGCGCCTAATGAGAAACCGATTGCGTATAGGGGACGGTTGGGAAATGTGCGAGAGAGCCAGGATATGAATTGGCCAAGGTCGTATGTTGATGCGGGGGAGTAGAGGAGGTTGCTGGTGGGCTTGTGGCCGGAGCAGCCGCGGGAGACGAGCACACAGGCTTTCCAATTTCTGAGAGAATTGCCACCGGGCTGGCGTGTGAGGTGCAAGAGGAGGTCAAGAATGTAGGGCTCAGAGGAGCCGCCTGCGAGACCGTGGATGATAATAAGGAGAGGGATGCAGTCGACGGAAGGGAGACGTCGGAATTCCTCAGATGTGAAATCTCGACGCTGTGGCTCTGCGCCATCGACAACAAAGTCGACAGCGAAGGTTCCAGGGTATCTGGCGTCTTCCTGTTCGAAGGTGTGGCGTCTGTATGATATTAGGGCGGAGCGGCGAGAAGACAGGTTCCCGGCTGTTTGGAGGTGCCCGTTGAAGAGGAACGGGTTAAGACGACATGGTGATATTGTGGATTTGCAGAGGTCTGCAAAGATCCTCTGACGTCCATCGTCGCCCTGGAGTGTGGTGCTGTTTTTGCTGTGGTAGAACGTGACTTGGCTTGATTTCAACACTCTCCAGATGAGACAGGTGACCGTGGCAGCGGTTAGGAACAGCGTGAGAGGTAGACATCCAGTCAGATCTTGATACTTGTTTTTTTGGAGGCCTTGCAAGTCCATAAACTCCGTCATTGAACAGCACGCAGGGACAGATCCCCTGTGAATAGAAGGAGCTCAGTGACTGATCTATCTATATTTCGTGCCGGCGACGGCGTCTGGAAAGTATGCGATGCCTAAAATCAAGACTTGAGAACACCACCTCGCAGCAGTCACAAACCTCCAGCAGAAAGGCCAAGGTTTTTCAAGACACAGATATTCGCACCCAAAAAGAAGAAAGAAGAAAGAAGAAGAAAAAAAAAAAAAAGGGATAGGACAACCAATCTTCTGACTAAGCAAAGTACCCTATACACCCAGATTTAAGTTCACCGTCTATTCGCTATGCAGTCGCGGTTACAAGACGGCAGCAACGGCGGTGTAGACACCAACCGTGCGATAAGAGGGCCAATTCTTCGTGATCCTTCCGGAGATCTCGCCCTTTAGTAGCAATAGTTCGCCTGTGACCCTCCTCCGTTCATGCAGTCAGCAACTACGTGACATGTCCGGCTCAGATTCCGGCCTACACCCGATATCAGCAGCCAGAGTTGGCCCACCCAGCATTTCGGTTGGCCCACCCAGCTCTTTGCTTCCGCCACCAACACGGAGGTCCATTCCATAAGTCTTTTTGCCAAGGAGCAAGGGCTATCGATTCTGCAGGGTTCGGCGCTCTTCGGCATTCTACTTTTACTAGTAGTTAAGAAGGGGAAGCGGATTTCTGCTGAGATCTAGTTAAAATAATACTTTCTCCTTATTATTCCCTTATTTTTTACCTTTATAATAGCTATATAATATTTTTATTTATAATAAAGTATAAGAATATAATGTATTTAGCTTTAAATTATAAATATATTTAAATTTATAAAAATATAAAGATATTAATATTTTTATAAAAATATAAAGATATTAATAAGAAAAGCTTTTATATAAAGGTTTAATTTTATTTTAAGCTTATTCTAATTTTTAATTATTATATTAAAAATTATTAATATTTAAAACGCTTTTATAAAAAAGATAATAAGAAAAAAAGATTTTTAAAGTTATGTAAGTAAATTATATTATTATTATTATTATTTACTAAGTTTTAAAAATAGTTAAGTTAAGAAAAATAAAGCTTATAAAGAAATTAAGCCTTTTTTAAAATATATATAATAAAATAATCTTTAAATTTAAAAGATAAATAATTAATAAATATTAAAAACTATACTTTATAAGTAATAAAAAGATATTTAAAATTTATATTTTAAGTATATTCTTTATTTAATAAAAAACGCTTTTATTATATTTTAAGTATATTCTTTATTTAATAAAAAACGCCCTTATTATATTTAAAAGCTTTAAATATTATAAAAAGATTTTTATATAATAAAAGATAAAGTAAAGCTAAATAATATATAAAAGTATAAATAAAAAACTTATAAAAAGCTTATTATTAAAGATAATAATATTATAAAAAATAAGTAAGTTAACTTAAAAATTAAATAATAATAAAACTAACTAATATTATTATTAATAAAAGATTACTCTTAAAACGATAATTTTAATTATAAAGAAAATAAACTAAAAATAATTATATAAAAAAATATAATGCTATAATATTTATATTTTATATTAATTATTTTATTTTTTTAAGTTTCTTTATTAAGCTAAAATAATAATAAATATCCGAGAAAAATAAAGTATAATATATCTTTTAAGATTAATATAATAGGTTTTACTATATAAAACTTTTTATAATAACTTATTAATCTTTTATAAGCTTATTTATAGTTAAAAGCCGCTATTTTACGCTAATAGCTATAGTATTAGGCCGCGCCTATTTATACTAATGCTTTTAATAAGTATTAAAGTTAAAGTTATTATAAGCTATAAGCTAATTTAACGCTATTAAGCACTATATAAAAGTGTTATTATTAACGTAGTTTATTATATCGTGAGATAAATTATATTATAAGACACTTTTTTATAATTACCTTACTTTATATAATTAAAATATATAAAACGTATTTAATTTAATAAATAATATCTATATTAAATAAAAGGGCTTCTATTATTCTATATATTTATATATTAATATTACTTATAATATAAAGCTATAGCTTAAATATTTCGAATTAAAAAGCTTAAGTTAACGTGTAGCTATATATAAAAAACTTTTTTTATTAAATTATAGCCCGTATACCTTACTTTAATAGTTAAATAAAATTAATATAACTTTTATATAGCACTATAGCGTATTAGTTAAGCGTTAAGGTACCCTTTTACGCTAGCAATATAAAGGGTATAGGTTTAAATCCCACTAATGCCTCCTTTTTAACCTGCCCTCCCTTTAATACACCCCTTTAGCGCTAAAGGGCAAAACTATCTACCCCGCCCTTAACTAATTCCCTATAATTATATACCTATTACTATTAGTTACTATATCCCTAGCTAATAAGGTTTTTTTCTTATATTATAAGTTTTTCCTTATTAAGCGCTTATAGGGCTTTCCGGAAGGTATTTAATAATATAGTAAATGCTTCTTATTATATAAAGTTACTTATAAAAGCTTAAGTATAAAGTAAACCGAGGTTTATTAAGAAAGGGGAAGCTATAGCTTAATTAACTATAGCTTTCTTCCCCTTACTTACTATATTCCTAGCTTTAAAAGATAAAATTTAAATAAGCTAAATAGTTTATAACTTTATATATTATTAAAGTCTTTTAATATAAAGCCTTTTATTTAAGTTTTAAAGTTAAATTTAATTCTTTTATAAAGATATTAATATTTTAATAAATATTAATAAAAAAAAGATATTTATTAATTTATTCTTAATAGCTTTTAAAGTTACTTTCCCTATAATTACCCTATAAAAAGGTATATAATATATTTATCTTATATAGTAATAAACTATATTAAATATCTTTATAAAGGATTTAAATTAAATTATAAAAATTATTATATAGCTTTATTTTATAATACTTTACTATTATATAAAATTATATTAATTTTATTCGATTATAAAGATAAGGTGTACGGGCTATAATTCGGCTAAAAAGTTTTTTATATAGAGCTATACGTTAATTTAAGCTTTTTAACTCGAAATATTTACGCTATAGCTCTATATTATAAGTGATATTAATATATAAATATATAGAATAATGGAAGCCCTTTAATTTAATATATATATAATATATAAAGTTAAATCTTTATAATATTTTTACATTATATAAAGTAAAGTAATATTAAAAAAGTGTTTTATAATATAATTTATTTTATAATATAGTAAACTACTTTATATAACTTAAGTATAAATATAAGTTGCTCGAAATAAGCGATATTAAAAAGCCGCTATTACCTTAAAGGTTTTAGCTCTGCTTTATAAATATATATTTATTATAAATTTATTTTATAAAACTATTTAAAAGTAATTATTTAGCTAAAACCGAGATAACTATTAATTAAAATTTAAGCTTAAACTAATATATACACTTAAAACTTAAGTAAAGCTATTAAATTTAACGGTCCGCTATAAACCGTTTAAAAGAGGTATACTTAAAGGGGGTGCCTTAAGCATCTATATTAATATTAATAAAAGGGCTTAACTATTAAAAAGAAAGGGGTTTATATAAAATATAAAAAATAAAAATAATTAAGTTATTATTAAAACTTATTTAATAATCTATAATTATCGGTAATTATATATAATTTAATAATTAAAAGTTTTATCGCCTTAAGCTAATTAAAAAAATAGCCGAAAATATAAATATAAAAACCCTTAACACTTTTTTAATAAAACTAAGTAATTAAAATAATTAAAATTATAAATTTTATATTTAATTTTAAATATATAGGCTTAAAGTATATATTAAATATAAAGAAAAACTTTTTTTAAAATTATAGAAATCTAATATTTAACTTTAAAAATATATAAAGATAGTTATATTAGCTTAAAGCTTAACCTTTTAAATAATTAAAGGTTTCGATAATAAAGTTAATAAATTTAAAATTATTTTAAAAAAAATAGCTAATAATTATTATTTAACCTTATTAATATTAAATTTAAGCTATATAACTTAAATATATAAGTTTATAAATAAAATAAGCTTAATTATATAAAAAAATAAAATATTATTTAAAAATTTTAAAAATAAGTAATGTAAACGGTTATTTTAATATATAAATTAATATATTATAAAGCTAAAAAATTAATATAAAAATAATATAATAACCTTAAAAAGAGATATAATTAAAATATTTATAATAAAATAATTTAGCTTTATTAGAAATATAAAAAGATATTTAAGCTACCTTATAATTTTAAGAAAGTATAAATATAAATTAATAAGTAAAAAGGAATTATATTTAAAGGGATTTAAAAAAAACTATTAAAAATACTTTATATAATAATTTAATTTCTAGATTTTATATAAGTAATTTAAGGAATTATATTAATATAGGTAACCTTATATAAATAAATATAGAAATATATATTAGCAGATAAAAGCCTTTAATATTATAATATTAAGTAAAAGTTTTATTAAAAGTTAAAAAGCTATAACCTTTAAAAAAAAAGGTTATAAAAAAAGCTTTTATAATTATTTATAATAGCTTTAATAATTATAATAATAAAAATTAAAACGCTTATATTATTAAAGATTTAAAGCCGTTATATAAAGGTATAATTAGTTTATATAATAAAAAGCATAAAAATTAAGCCGATCCGGAATAATATTTTTCGAATTAAAAAAGCTGCTTTATATATATTAAACCTTACGCTTTTATAAAATACTATTATATATTTTTTAAAAAAGTATTTTTAAAGTAAAAGCTAAATTAAAAGATTAAAGAAAAGATATAAAAAATATTTAAAAATAATATTAATTTATAAATAAAGATTTAAAGCTTAAAAAGCTTAAAATTAAAGTTTAAGTTAAAAATATTAAAATTAATAAAAAAAAAAGTTATTAAAAAAATAAACGATTAATTTCTATATTATAATTATAAAGGCTAGAAAAGCTTTTATAATAAATATAGAAAAATATCTTTTAAAATACTTAATAATATTTAACCCTATAAGTATAATTTCTATTATTAATAATAATAAAAAACTATTTAATATATAATTAGCTATATATAATAACTATTTTTAATTAAAAAACTAATAGCTTTTAATTTAAATATATAATATAATATTAATATAAACTAAAGTAATAATATTTTATTTTAAAAATATTACTTTTTATCTATATTTATTAATAATACTTATATTTTTAAAATAATTTCGATAAAAAGGTATTTTTTAAAATAATAAATAAAACTTAATAATATTAAAAAAAAGCGATAAATTAACCTTATATAAACTTAAAAATATCTTTAGCTAATATATTATTAAATACTAATCTTATAAAATTAATAGCTTTTTTAATATATAAAAAAAAGAAATATATTATATATATATAAAAAAGATTACTTATAAATAAAGCTATTTTTTAATATAGCTAATTTAATTATTTAAGTTTTATTATATTTAAATACCTAATTAATTTATCTTAAAGGGTATATATTTAAAAACTAATAATTATAAAGTATAAAGTATATACCTTAATTAAAATTATAAGGTAAATCTATTAAATATTAAGGAAGATTTTTAAATAAAAAAGTAAAAAAATAATATTTAATTTTTATAATTATAAATAAAGGATTTATAATTATATATTTTAGCTATTATTTA
>JALPVH010000127.1:0-152628 GCA_023242295.1 Diaporthe ilicicola | reverse complement strand
TTAACTACCCCTTTATTTTAATAATTAATAAAACTTATATTTAAAAATCTTTTATTATTTTTATTATATTAAAATCTATTAATATTATTATTATAAAATTTCTTATATATTAATAATACTTATTATATAATATTTAATACTATTAATAAAAAGAAATTCTATAATTATTTATTAATAAAGTTAAAAGTAATATTTTACTTTTAAATTTAAAAAATTTTTTTCTTTAATTAAATAAAAAGTAAAATATAGCTATAATAAGCTATAAAATAAAATAAAATATTATATCTTAAGGGTATTTAAAAAGAATAAAAGGGAGATATTATTTTTTATTATAGTATAGGGGCGGAGGTGCTTATTTAAGCTATTAGTACCTTAAGAGGTTATAATATATACTATTAACCCTTAAGATATTAGCTATAAGTAAGGGTATATAGCTAGTATCCCTTTAAGCCCCGGTTTATAAGAAATAAATATTATTTAATTATAACACTATTACTACTTTAATTTAAAAGAAATAGAGAATTAAGCTATATAACCTTAGCTATTAAAGCTATTATAATAAAGCTAATTATATTTAAATGTTTTAATATAATAATTATACTAATATACTATTTAAGTATAAGGCTAAGCCCTATAATAAGCTAGCTAGATATATAAATTGCTATAGCCCTTTTTTTATAGGATATAATAGATGCTTTACGGCGCTTTATTATAAGGATAGGGTAATAATTAAGCTATTTTTTTATAATTTAAAAAAGATTTATTATATCGGAATTAAGCTTTATTAAAATACTAATTTAAATATTACTTTAACTGCCTTAAATAAGTTTAATAATAGAAATTTTATTATTATAGCTATTAGGGATAATATAAAAAAGCGCCTTTATAAGGGGATATCTTTAATTTATATTTTATTAATTAATTTAATATAAGTATAGAAGATAATTAATAAATAAAAATTTAAGATTAGCTTAAGATTAAAAAATATTATTATAAAAATTAATAACTATTTTTTTATTTAGGTTTTAAGGATTAATAGATACTATTTAAAGCCCGCTATATATAACCTTATTAAGTTATTAAAAGCGAGTATAATTGCTACTTAAACCCCCCTTTAAATATCTTTATAAAGAGGTTATAAGGGGCGCTATTAAGAATAATATTAAAGGGCTTATTAAAACGGCTTTTAAATTATATAGGTTAATATAGGTAGAGGTGGATTATAATATATTACTCTATTAAAAGCCTATTTTAATAATAATATAAATATTATTTAGATATAGAAATTATAGATAGGCTATTTAATTTAAATTTAAAATTATTTATAATATAAGTTATTTACCCCTTTAAATATATAGATAGATAAAGATAAAAGGCTATATATTATAACCTATATATAAAAGAATTAGAAGTTATATATAGTATAGTAATAGTTAATTAAATTAAAAGATCTTTTATAGTTAAATATTAATAGGTATATTATATTTAACTATTATAAATAACTATAAAATAATTAAATTATCGATTATATTATAATATTTCTATCGCTAGATAAATATTTAATAAAAGAAGATTTTAATATTAAAGATAAAATATTTAAATTATAAATGCTAAATAATAGGGATAGCGGTATATACTTTATATATTAATTATTAAAGGCAGAGATATATTATATTAAATAGCCCGGTATATTAACTTATAAGAACGGCTATATATTAAACTTAACCTTTTTTAATATCCTATTTATTATAATTAATATATAAATAGATATAAGATATAGCTTAAACTATTATATACTTTAAATAATAATTCTTAAAAAAGGTTTATTAATGCTAGAGCTAATATATTATTATATTAAGCCTAATAAGCTTTAGCTTTTTATAGCTTTAATAGCTAGCTTTATTAAAATTATATTAGATTTAAGCGCCTTTAATAAATAGGGCTTAAATAATATAATTATATAATTCTAGCTTTATTAATAAATTATTTTAAAGATAATAAATAAGCTTATTTAAGATAGCTGCTATTTAATAAAGTAGTAGATAACGAATTATAAAGATACTTAAAAGGTATAAAAGTAAGATAGCTTAAATAATTAACTAGATATAAAAAAAGTTTATAATATATTATATTACTTTAAAAATATAGTTTATTAAGCTAAAAGGCACTTTTAATAGAAAATTATTAATAATATATAAAAGCCGGAGAATTTTTAAAAGATAGTAGCTTAATATAAGCCTAAAAATAAATTTAAGCTACCCCTAATTAAGTATAATAATTATTTAATTAAAAACTTTATAGAGAAGGCTAAAGCCTTATAAAAGATTATTAGTAAAAGGTTTAATATTAATAATAATTTAAAATTAAATTAGCTAGATAATTAAATAATAGCGGAGTAATATTTACTTTTATATTAAAATTAAAACCTTTTAATAAAGAAGTTAAAAAAATATATAATTAATATTATAAGTATAATACCTAGGGTTAACTAAATAATAATAAAGCTATTAAAGGTAATATAGCTAAATATAAAATATTAGTACTTTAATTTAATTTAGCGCTATTTAAAGCTTTTATATTTTCCTACCTCTTAAAAGATAGCCGAAGTTACCTTTATACTTAAGGTTAATAAGCCGGACCTCTTTATTTATAAGTTATAGCGTTTAATCGCTTTATTTTTATATTTAAGTAAGGGCTATAAAAGGGTGCTAGTTAAAAGAATTATTTAGCTAACTTTATAGGCTAATATATTTAGCCCCTAATATTATAGTGCTCTTTTTAAGTAGTTTATAATAAACTTTATTATATTATTCGCTTATAATATAGAAATTACCCTTAATTATAAATTAATTATCTTAATACTTTTAATAAATATTTAAAAAGCCTTTAATATCTTATTTTTTAATTACTTTATTAAAAGAATAAAACGGTAAAGTTAGCCTTTAAAACTACTTAAGCTTTTATAAGCCTTTTTTAAAGATTAGCAGGTATAAGTATACTTAAGTAAGGCTATAATAATGCTTAAAGATATTAAATATAATATATTATAAGGGTTACCTTTATTATTAATGCTATATCTACTTTACTTTATAAAATTACTTATAGCAAATCTAAACTTATAATTCGGATATATAGATAATATTAGCCTATATTAAATCGGTAAAACTTTATAAGAAAATACTAATACTTTTAAAAGGGATATTAAATAGATTTTAAATTAGGGGGCTATTAATAAGGTCTTTTTTATATCGGAAAAGTATAAGCTTTTTTATATTATTAAAGGCAGGGGTAATAATAACCCTTTTATAATTTTTAATATTTACTTTATTAAACTAATTCTTATTATATATTTAAAGAAGCTAAAGGTAAAGCTTAAAATTCCGGCTATAAAGTAGTTAAGGGTTTAGTTTAATAGAAAGTTTATATTTAAGTGTTATATAGTAAAGTAATATACTTTAATAATTAAGGTAATAAGATATCTTAAGGGCCTTTATAATATTATTTAAGGTATTAAAGCGGTATTAATTAAAAAGGCTATTATTGCTTATATATACCCCTTTATTTTATATAGCTATAAAGCCTAATATAGCGGCTAAATAAAGCTAGCTATTAACTGGATATAGATATAAAAACCGATTATTAAAGCTAAAATTAGCTAATATATCGATTAAATATAAAAAGTTATTAATATAGCTATAAGGATAATTTTACTAATTTAATAAACTACCCTTAATAAGCTGCTTTATAAAAAAGCTAATATCTTTATAGCCGAGATAGCTTTAAAGAAGGCGTAATTATAGTTTTACTTATATTTATAATAAGTAAATAAAAAATACCCTTTAGCTATTAAAGCTAAAGCTTTAATTATAATTAAAAAGCTTACTTATTTATAGATTATTATAAATAAATTTTTTAATAAGCTATAAAAATTAATACTTTACTTTTTAAGATTTATTTTTAAGTTAAGGGTTAACTTAATTAAAGGTATTATTAAAAAAAAGGTAATAGCGCGGTTTAAGTAATAATATAAAACCTTACCTTTTATTAATATTATTACTTTTTTAAATAGCTTATAATTTAAAAAAGGTAAGGTTAAATATAGCTATATTATTTATTAAAAAGGTAAGGAGATAAGGATTAATATAGATATCTTATTATTTTTTTTATATTTAATTATTTTTAATATAAAAGCTATTAAGGCTTAAAAGGCTTTATAATATATTATAAAGATACCGCTAGCGTAAAACTATTATAAAATATAAATATACCTAGATAATATTATAATTATTTAATATCTTTATAAAAACCCGTTAAATATATTATAATAAGCCTTTTATTAATTTTATATTATATCGAAGTTATATAATATAAAAGTAAAATAAGTCCTAGGCTATTATAATATAAAAAATAATAAAAAAGTAAATAAGCTAATTAAAGCTAATATCCTTTTAAATAAAAATTCTAATTATATTATTATAATAATAGGCTTATAAGCTTTTATTAAAAAGATTTTAAAAAGGTTTAAAAAGATATAATAGAAAGTAAATAGAGTATAGCTATTAAAGCGTTATTCCGAATAAAAGCTTAAGTTTAAAATAAAGAAGCTGCCTTAACTAATTCCTTTATATAAAGTTTTTTAGTAACTACTTATAATTAAAATAAGGTATAGGGACTTTATATAATATTATAAAAAATTCCGTTATAATAATATAAAATTATAGTATAATATAAGATATTAAAGGCGCTAAATTATATAGTTTACTATTATAAGATAAGATAGCTTTAAAAGGATTAGCTTTAGCTAAAAAACCGCTTATAAAAGTATTTTAATATATTATAAATATATTAGAATTATTTTACCTTTTTTTTAAAAGACCTGTTAGCCTTTTAAAAATTTTTAAAGGTTATAGACTTTTATAGAAATATTTACCTTAAATAAAAGGCTTAAAATATATTTTCTTTATTATTAAGTTTAGTTTTAGTTTTAATTTTTACTTTTAATTTAGTTTTTTTATTTATATTTATAGCGCTGCTATTAGCTTAAAATATTATACTCGGATTATAAGCCTTATTTTCGGGGTTACCCCTTATTACTTAGATTAAAAAGTTATAACTTTAATTATAAACCGGTTTATAAGAAGGGGCCTTTCCGTATTATATTTAATTCGCTTCGGTATAAGGGTCTAAATAGGTAATATACGCCTTATAGGGTATATAAATAAGTCCTAGCTTAAACCGCCGCTATACCCTTTAGAAGGTTTTAAGGCGCTTGCTATATAAGCCCTTCTCGGCGTTAATAAATATTAATTAATTAATTAACTATTAATCGGCTCGATGGTTCCAACCAGACACTTGTAGTCCACGTTTCCCACAGAAGCGAGATAGCACGAGACCGTAACGAAGAGCACTCCCCACCAGATATACCTGAAGTGGTTGATCTTGTTACCAAGACGGCGGAAGAAGTACAGAAAAGATAGCTTGATGGAGAACAACGCTGTGTAGAAAAAGAGCTCGGCAATCAAGGATGCATTCAGCCAGTACTGGGGAGGTACTTGTCTGGGGCATACATGGCCAGCCCGGCCTGCACGTTCATGATGTAGGAGTTGATTTCAGCTGTGGAACGACAGTGGAAGACGATCAGCTTTACACCCATCATGGCCAGCGCGGGCCATGCAACATTGGGCATGAGCAAGGCTGAGCAAGGCTGAGCAAGGCTGGCGCAGACATCCTCTCCGCGATGCTGTCGAATACGTGACGAAGGCACCCTTCAGTGCGCTCTCGGATGAGCTTACCGACTTCTGGAACCGAGTAATCGAAGACCATGCAAGCGCCATACGATTCGACAAGTTCAAAGTTGCGTGGGGAGAAGGTAGTTATAACCTCGAAGCCCGACAGCCTGAGCAGCTGTATGGCCATGGTTCCGCATGCCGTGCTGCCGCCGCAGACCAGAACTGGAGGTGCAGAGTCTGGGGACGTACCATTGAAGTTTGGATTAACTAAGACCGAGTGAGTCCCACAGCGAGATGCTGTTAGTGAGCACAGCTAGGCCTAAGGTAGCCGCACTTTCTATTAACCAGTCGTGAGGGATGTATATTAAGGGTTAATCCTATCGACCACAGGCTAGCTAATGTTATTCTAAGGAATTACTTATTGTTAAAGGTCTTTTTTAACTATAGTACGCCGTACTATAAGAACGCTCTACCTATAATAAAGCGATAAATAGTGTAAGAGGCTATAAAGAATATTATATAAAGAAAAATAGCGTTAATATAAATAAGGGGAAAAGGGTATAAATATAAAAATTAAAAATATTTCTTTAAATATATATAATAAACATAAATAATATCGATTATTTTATCTTTTTTAAGTTTTTTCATTAAGCTAGAATAATAATATATATTTAAGAGAATAAAGTATAATATATCTTTTAAGATTAATATAATAGGTTTTACTATATAAAATCTTTTATAATAACTTATTAATCTTTTATAAGCTTATTTATAATTAAAAGCCGTTATTTTAAGCTAATAACTATAATATTAAGTTATATTTAATTTATTTATATTAATACTATTAAGGTTAAAGCTATTATAAACTATAAGCTAATTTAATGCTGTGAAACATTATTAATATATAAAAGTATTATTATTATATAACTTAAATAAGTTATTTAAAATAAACGATATTAAAAAGCTATTATAACTTTAATTATTTTATAAGATATATATAAGTTTTAGCTTTATTTTATAAATATATAATTATTTAATAAAATTAAATAATAATTATAACTTTATTTCGCTATATTATAAAAAGTAATTAGTTAACTTATTATATAAAGCTAAAATAATAGTTAAACTTAAATTAAAACACGCACTTAAAACCTTTAAATTAAATAAAGCTTTTATATTTTATTATTTAAATATATAAATTTAATAGCTTTATAATTATAAATATAAGCTTTATTTATAATAAATAAACTTTATTAAAGTAAATAATTCCTTTATTAAAGTAAAGAAGTATAAAGATAAAAACTCTTTTTTATTATTTTAAAGATATATAAAGTTTATTTTAATAAAATAAAAAAGTTTATCACTTATAAAGTAAAAATTAATAATAAGTTAAAAGGAAAAAGAAAAGTTAATTATTTAATATACTTTTTTAAAATAGTTTATCTTTTATTTAAGTAAATTAAAGAAATAAAGTTTAATTATAAAAACGTAATATAATTAAATAATATTTAATTTAAAAATTATAATTATAAGTTTTTTAAATTTATATTTAAAAAAAGTTATTTAATTATATTAAATATATATATATTTAAATAAAGCTAAAACTTATATATATATTATAAAATAATTAAAGTAATAATAGCTTTTTAATATTAACTTTTTTTAAATAACTTATATTTTAAAGCTTAAATTATATAATAATAATATTTAATAGCGTTAAATTAAGTTACTTATAGCTTATAATAGCTTTAACCTTAATAGCTTATTAATAATATTAATATAAATAAATATAGCTTAACGCTATAACTATTAATATAAAATAATACCTTTTAATTATAAATAAGCTTATAAAAGTAAATTAATAAGTTATTATAAAAAGTTTTATATAATAAAGCTTATTATATTAATCTTAAAAGATATATTATTAATTATTTAATTTCTTTAAACTTTTAAATTAAGCTAAAATAATAATAAATATTTAAAAAGAATAAATTATAATATATCTTTTTAGCTTAATATAATAGGTTTTACTATATAAAGCTTTTTATAATAACTTATTAATTTACTTTTATAAGCTTATTTATAATTAAAAGCCGCTACTTTACGCTAATAATTATTAACTATTTTATTTATTTAAGTTCCCCTATTAAGCTAGAATAATAGTAAGTATTTAAGAAGAATAAGGTATAATATATCTTTTAAATTAATATAGTAAGTTTTGCTATATAAAACTTTTTATAATAACTTATTAATCTTTTATAAGTTTATTTATAATTAAAAGCTGCTATTCTACGCTAATAGCTATAGCGTTAAGCCGCGCCTATTTATACCGGTACTTTTAATAAGCTATTAGCTTATTAAGGTTAAAGCTATTATAGGCTATAAGCTAGTCTAATACCGTTAAGCACTATATAAAAGTGTTATTACTATATAACTTAAGTAAATATAAGTTACTCGAAATAAGTGATATTAAAAAGCTATTATTGCTTTAAAGGTTTTAGCTTTATTTAAATATATATTTATTTAACGAAACTAAGCAATATAACCTTATTTTATAAAACTATTTAAAAGTAATTATTTAGCTTACTATATTACCGAAATTAAAATAATAGTTAAGCTTAAACTATTATTTATATATACTTAAAACTTAGGTAAAGCTATTATATTTTATTATTTAAATATATAGATTTAATAGCTTTATTATAAATAGCTATAAAAATAAACTTTAAATATAATAAGTAAATTTTTATTTAAATAAAAAGTTTTCTTATTAAGGTAAAGAAGTATAAAGATAAGAAACCTTTTTTATTTAAGTAAATAAATATATTTATTATTATTTTAAAAATATATAATTTAGAAATTTATTTTAAAGAAATAAAGAAATTTATTGCTTATAACTTAAGAATTAATAATAAGCTAAGGAAAAGATAAAAGGTTTTAAATTTAATACGCTTTTTTAAAAAGGTTTACTTTTTATTTAAATAAATAAAGCTTAATTATAGAAATATAATATAGTTAAATAAAATTTAATTTAAAAAATATATAATTATAAGTCTTTTAACCTTATACTTAAAAGGGATACTAATAATTATAATGTTAAGTTGCGCTTATTTACGCTAATACTTTTAATAAGCTATTAGCTTATTAAAGTTAAAGCTATTATAAGCTATAAGCTAGTTTAATATTATTAAGCATTATATAAAAGTGTTATTATTATATAACTTAAGCTTTTAAATATAAGTTATTTAAAATAAGCGATATTAAAAAGCCGTTATTACTTTAATTATTATATAAGATATATATAGGTTTTAGCTTTACTTAAATATATATTTATTCACTATAACTTTATTTTATAAATTATTTAAAAGTAATTATTTAGCTTACTATACTATTAAAATTAAAATAATAGTTAAGCTTAAACTATTATTTATATACGCTTAAAACCTTATTAAGCGAGTTTATAACTATAGTTAAAATAGATAAATAAAGCTTTTATACTTTATTATTTAAATATATAGATTTAATAGCTTTACTATAAATAGCTATAAAAATAAACTTTAATTATAATAAGTAAACTTTTATTTAAATAAAACGTTTTTTTTATTAAAGTAAAAAAGTATAAAGATAAAAATCCTTTTTTATTTAAGTAAATAAATATATTTATTATTACTTTAAAGATATATAAGATTTATTTTAAAGAAATAAAGAAATTTATTACTTTTAAAATAAAAATTAATAATAAGTTAAAGAAAAAATAAAAGGTTATAAATTTAATATACTTCTTTAAAAACGTTTATCTTTTATTTAAATAACTTAAAGAGATAAAGCTTAATTATAAAAATATAATATAATTAAATAAAATTTAATTTAAAAAAATATATAATTATAAGTCTTTTAACTTTATATTTAAAAATGAAAAGATATATTATATTTTATTCTTTTTAAATAATTACTATTATTTTAGCTTAATAAGAAAACTTAAAAAAATAGTTAATATAAAATAATATTATTATATCTTTTAATTTTATATATTTTCTCTTTAAAAAAATTATATATAAGTACTTTTCCCTTTTAAATATAAAGTTAAGAAATTTATAATTATATTTTTTTAAACTAAATTTTATTTAACTATATTACGTTTCTATAATTAGGCTTTATCTTTTTAACTTATTTAAATAAAAGGTAAACCTTTTTAAAAAAAGTATATAAAATAATTAATTTCTTTTTCCCTTTAATTTATTTTCTTTTAACTTATTATAAATCTTTACTTTATAAATAATAAACTCCTTTATTTCTTATAAATAAACCTTATATATCTTTAAAGTAATAATAAATATATCGATTTATTAAAATAAAGAAGAGTTTTTATCTTTATATTTCTTTACTTTAATAAAAAAATCTTTTACTTAAATAAAGATTTATTTATTATAAATAAACTCTATTTTTATAGCTATAAAGCTATTAAATCTATATATTTAAATACTATATTTAATAATAAAATATAATAGCTTTACTTAATATATATATTAATTTAAGCTTAAGTTTTAATTAATAGTTATCTCGGTTTTAATAAGTTAAATAATTAGTTTTAAATAGTTTTATAAAATAAAGTTATAATGAGTTTATATTTATAAAGTAAAGCTAAAACTTTAATTAAAGTAATAGCAGCTTTTTAATATTACTTATTTTAAATAACTTATAAAGGCTTAAGTTATATAGTAATAGCACTCTTATATAATGCTTAACGGCGTTAAATTAGCTTGCGGCCTATAATAGCTTTAACTTTAATATTTATTAAAAACATTAGCGTAAATAGGCGTAGCTTAACGCTATAGCTATTAGCGCAGAATAGCGGCTTTTAATTATAAATAGGCTTATAAAAGCAGATTAATAAGTTATTATAAAAAGTTTTATATAGTAAAACCTATTATATTAATTTTAAAAGATATATTATACTTTATTTTTTTCGAATATTTATTATTATTTTAGCTTAATAAGGAAACTTAAATAAATAAAATAATCGATATAACTATTTTTAATTAATTTAAATATAACGATAACTTTATTTATCGATATAAATAGCTAGGTATTAAGATATTTAGGTGTAAAGTTAATAATATAGCTTATGTACTGCATTTGCCCCGTTTGTACCGGGTGGGCGTGACCCTTACCGCGCCTGTGAGCAGATAAACGCCCTTTAATGTTTTCATTTTGCAAGGCACCCCTGCGATGCCAAGATAAGTAAACTGCCTCGGAGTGGCGTTTACCTTGAGTCAAGACTTCAATACAGCGCTAAGTGCGCTTCTGGAGTTTGAATAGAACCCTTTGTCAAACGCAACTACTATTCCAACCGGTCATCGTCAGCTGATCACGTACCTAGGTAGTGCTCCTAGTCTGAGGTCGAGGACCGCTTTATGTGGATCACTTCCACACTGTCTGACATGGTACATGTCGTTGCACGAGTCAGCATAAATCTTGTAGATCTTGATCACTCTTCAGAAACCTGGCCTTCACAGTAGTTCCCCATTCTGAGACATACGACTCGGGCAGCGGTGCTGTTACAGTACAGCGGAGCGGTTGTTACAGCTAGGGGTGAGGGGAAAGGGTAGCGGGAATTCTGATACATTATTCTGGCGAGTGGGCGCGGAGGCTCGACACATGCCGTGGCGGATAGCGTGCCTGTGGTCCAGACTGGCTTACTTTGTACGAGCCGAGCATAGGGCGTCGGGTGGAATGCTCAGGAATCGATGCGTCTCTCAACTTCACGAGGACTTCACGAGGGCAACATTGGACCAAGGTAAGTTCGTGGAGCTGTGTGGAATACTCTACGAAATTATCAAGATGTCAAGGACAGACCTTCGGCATTGATAGAAGACCTCAAGAATCCAGGATATAAAAGCACCTGGAATTCTCGAAAAGGAGATTTTTGGATCTCAAAATTTCAGCAATTTGTTTGACATAGCCTGTGTATACAAAATTTGATCTCCCGAGACCCCCCACTACACATATTCAGGTTCAAGTTTGCGACCAAGAATTGAGGTGTTTCGAATTTGTGGACGCGTGAGACTTTGTGCGGATGCCCAGGTGTTTTTGATAACTTGCCATTTCTCGCCAAAAACAACAACGCGTGCTCTTACACATCTTGTTGTCTCCTCCTGATTCTAATCTTTGCGTCCAGTGGTGGAATATGATTGGTGCCAAACCACACATTGTCCGGTCTTTTCTCTTGAAACTCGAAGTCATACCTCAACAGGATATTCGCCATCAATACCTTCCCCATTGCAGCAGCAAAGAATCGTCCAGGACAGCTATTCAAGCCACCCCCAAAGGACAAGTAGTCGGCGGACGTGGTCGCCCATGCCTGCCTCGCCCCCTTCAAGCCATCGCCAGTCACCTGTGCGTCCTTCCTTCTGTTGTAGAAACGAAACGGCTTGAAAGACTTTGCGTCAGATCCGTAGATTTCTTCATCAAAATGGATCGAGTACGCTGGAATGCCAACTTGATAGCCCGCTGGCACCTGGATTCCGGAAGGCGTCGTGAGGCCGTCCTTTCCCACGATGCGCAACGGGCCCAAGCTGAGGATAGTGTTCATGCGTTGGCTTTCCCGGAAGCTGCTATCCAACTTCTCGAGTTGTGCCAGTGATCGCTTGTTCCATCCTTCATCGTCGCTGTGGGCGGCGCGAACCTCGCTGATTTCTTGACGGAGCTCGGCAACGTCTTTTGAACCTTGCTCGGCGCCAGAACCGACAATGTCGAGGACCATGTGCACGATGGCAAAGACATTGGTGTGCAGTGCGAAGGCATTAAGGAGCAAGATCCGAGCTGAAAGGACTTCTGGGTCCAAGAGGTACGGGTCGCCCTGGGATTCCCCGTAGGCAATGAGCCAATTCAAAAAGTCGTTTCTGTCTGCTTCTCCCTTGAGGTCCACAGCATCTGTCTCCAATCCCTTGCTATGCTGCAGGTGGCCTTTGGCGGCTAATCTTTTGTGGACCTCGCCGAGGGTGATCCTGAACCATTTCCTCTCATACCAGCGGCATGGAAGGGTCACCAAAGGCGCCAGAAGACGGCGCAGCGGTTCTGGAATCAGCCAGAGCATATTTGCCGCCAACGGTATGGCTTGTGCATACCCAAAGCCGGTGTCAAGAACCTCTTCTTTTCGGCAGTATGATTCTCCGATAAAGATGCGATTGATTGCCTGGCCGATGATGGGCCTCAGTGTGTCGTAAACGCCCACCTCCTTCCACTCGTTGCTGCTGTCGTCGCCGCCCCAGTGTTTCGCCAGTGCAAGGTCCAGCTCCTCCGAGAGGGCTGGGATCAGGTTTCCGATCTCACGTGTGAGCTTGGTAGATATGATGTGTATGGGCACTGCGTTGTGATCCCGCGTGGGATAGACGGTGCCGTAACTCCACATGAAATGCTGGTTGGTCTGCTCGTGCATGCTCACGACAGACTCGGGCTGATCGATGAGCCATTTTCTCTGGGATGGGGGCAGCAGGATTAACTTGTCTTGGCCTGGACCTAAGATGGGGACGCGAAGGGTCTCATTTTTGTGCTCCGTTTGGTGCACGTGAAGCGTCTTCTTCAGACCCAATGTGTTCCGGAAGAGAGATCGAATATATGGCAAGCGTTCGCCGGGTGGGCTTCTCAGGAACTTTAATTGGGCAATTGAGCGAGGAGCTGGGAAGATCAAATAATTGTAAACTAGGTATAGAATCAAGCCGGCCGTCAGCATGAGTGCCTGCGGCGGCACGGACAACTCTGCGTTTTGCATTGTGGCGTGGGTTCGACTAATTCGTTGATATCTGGCGGGAAACGCAAATAGTCGACGGACATGAGAACAGAAGATGAATGTAAAACTTTATAACTCCGTACCTGCTGGAATGTGGCAACGGTAGCCACAAGCTCAAGTCTAAATGCCCAACTGGCGGTTTGAAGGCGTGCTCCAGCAGGGCATTACACGGAAAGCAGTAGCCCACAACACGAGCATTTGACGCTTGCCGAGGTGTGACAACCCAACCATGAAAGCCGGGAGCCTCCCTGCCTAGCTTAGCTGTTCCCCGGAAACGGACCGAGCGAATTTCGACCCACCTGGCTCTCATGGAGCCCTCACGAGTCACCGACCCTGTCGTTCCGTCTCAATCAGGCGGGTCCAGATCTTCCGGTCGCGTGTCAGTTCTTGTGGGGGCTCAATTGTGGGCTGTTGGCCGCCAATCCATCAGCGTCTGATTCTCACGGACCGCACCGGCGCGGACCACACCGGCGCCGCCTTTGACACAGATGGTGCACTTGCATCCGAGATAGACGGCACCTTCACACTCTGGACTCAATGCTAGCCTCTCCAGACCTCGAATGCCCGCCATGAACCTCCCCGCGTTAGTCTTAGCTAGTCTATGCTCCTTGGGCGTAGCAAGAGGAGCACCAAGCTCGAGCTCGACATTCGATATCAAGGCAGACTGGGTGTCTTGGGATGATGCCACGTGGACTCTGAAATCTACCAAGCCGCTGCCAGGGGTATTCACTGCTTGGCTACCGCAGTCGAACGGGTATGACTTCTCAATATCATGGCTGCTGAGGACGCCGTTCCCCTCTAGCGTGCTGTACACATGAGCTGATAACGTACTTGCTGTGTTGTGAGCAGCTATTTTGGCCTCGCACAAGGTTCTTTGGGGCCTTTCTATGAGTGCAGCCGTCGAAATGATTCCGAAGGATGGCCGTCTTATAGCAGTCCTCGAAGAACGTTCGCCACAGTCACTGGATTCTGGGGCAGTAAGCCCAGCACGCTTGAGCCCGGGGAGCTGGGTGAGAGTTTCATCTCCGGTGTGCCGCACTTCACCGATTTGCTCGTCGAGGTCTGTGGCAGTGTCCTCAATGGAGATGTAGACGTAACCGAGATCACTGAATTTGAGTCAACACTGTCTTTGTGAGTGAGCATATGCGCGCCAATTTCCCCACGCGGCAGAAGATGCACTAATTTAGGACGTCCTGAAAGTAAGACAGGAATACTCACATGGTCATATGTCTGGAGTCCTCCAAAATGTGCACACGGCCGGAAGCTATTAGTATCTTACGAATCTTTGGCGTCGCTGGCTGAACGGCGTCTTGCAGCTGTGAAACTGATCGTCTCCAGCGAACAGGGTCTCGACGACGTACTCATTCGTGATACACTGGACAAGCAGTCAGCTTTGCGCACGACTCCCGTCAAGACGTCGGTTGACCGGGCCAGCAGCCAGATTGTCTCTTCTTTTTCGCCAGATGGAGTTGACCATGTCATGGCGTATGTGCTGTCATCGACGGTTGGGGACGAGTTATTAGGCCTTAAACACGAGGACGAGTACTCCAGCGACTTTGTTTACCCCTTCAATGACCTAGAAGAAACGATCTCAGCCAATTCATCTGATACCGTGTCCGAGTCCATCTCCTCGACCCAGCGGTATCGGTTTCAATCCGGTCTACAATCCGCAACGGTTTACAAGTACGCAGGTATAGCCTCATCAGAGCACTATGGGTCGGACACAGAGACAGTGGTCTCAGACGTTGTGTCATCTGCTATAAGCCGCGGATATCAAGCTCTACGCGATGATCACAGCGCTGAAGTGGGCAGACTCATGAATGCAGACTTCGTGGCTGATTTCAGAGATCCGGTGACAGGATCGCTGCCAACAGGCGACGACGTAGTAAAAGCTTTGCAGATCACAGCCATCTCCTCCGCTTACTATCTTTACACCAGCCTCATCCCATGGAGTCCAACGCGTGATGAGAATCCGAGCACTTGCATTGCGTGCAACTCTCTTGCCGTGGGCGGCCTTGTCTCCCAAACGTACGGAGGCAAGATTTTCTGGGACGCTGATCTTTTCGTAGCTCCCGCCATCCAGGGAGTGCATCCCAAGTTGGCGAGACAGTTCTCGCTGTATCGTATTAACCGGGCAGAGCAGTCTCGCAAGAACACCGAAAGGCACGAACTCAAAGCGGGGAGCATGCTTTATGCGTGGACAAGCGGTCGACATGGACAATGCTACAACATGTCTGCACCCTGCATCATGTACCAGTATCACCTCAACGCCGACATTGCGTTGAGTATGACCATGGGCCGGAACACTAGCGGCGACAGGGATTGGTTTGACCAGAACGGGGCGGCGGACGTTATCGACGGCGTGGCCTTGGGCCTGAGTGACCCTCGTGTTCTCACACGACGAGAGGACACCGGTCGCTGGGGCATTGACGTGATGGCCGATGCTGACGAATACTACATGTGGATCGCCGACGGTTCATTTACTGGGACTGCAACCAGCACTCTTCTACAACTCGCCGCAGACGCTCGCCATGAACGAGGCATCCTACTCGAGCCAGACTGGCTTGACCAGCTCGAGCACATGTCCATACCTACTTCAGACGACGACGTCGTTCTCGAATTCCAGGGCATGACCAACGATGTCTTCCCCAAGCAGGCAGACGTGATCCTGTCCCACTATCCTTACGATTACAAGCGGAATTTCTCCCTCGCCAAGTACCGGACTGCGATGGACTTCTACGCGGTCCGCATGGATCCAAACGGCCCAGCCATGACATGGAGCATGTATGCCATCGTAGCCAACTCCCTAGCCACCTCAGGGTGCGCATTCTGGACATACCTAGTCAAATCATTCCAGCCTTACATCCGCGGCCCATGGTACCAGTATTCCGAGCAGCAAGACGACGAGCCCGGCATTCCGGATCCACTGACAGGGAACGCCATCAACCCAGCGTTTCCGTTCCTCACCGGCCACGGCGGTCTCCTGCAGATATTCACGGCGGGCTTTCTCGGACTGCGTGTCACGCACCGGAATCTGCTCATCAATCCATCCCTCCCTCCCCAGCTCCGCAACTTCAAACCACCCATCCAGTTCTACAACGGCGCCGTCGTGAGCTTCCGCATGAACCGAACGCATACTTCAATCACGCGGCGCGATGCATCCCACTTTGACGGTCTAGTGCCAGACCAGTATGGCGAGGAGGATATGCCCGTTACCATCGGTCGGGACGTGGACGACCCCGACGCGCAAACGGTATACTTGCGCGTCAATGGCTCTGCTGTGGTAGAGAATAGGTTGTATGATACGGAGGTCGCTGTGCCGGGCAACATCTTCCAGTGTCACGCCGCAAGCTCGACGCATGGCGAGCTAGCTTTTGCAGCCACGGATGGATACGGAGGCACCTTTTGGCAGTCCGGCGCAAGTGATGTTACAGCCGCCCTTGTAGTGGATATTGGATCTTCACAGGCGCCGCGGCTGCTGAGGGCTATTCAGCTGGACTTTGCTATGCGACCGCCAAAACATGTCAAGGTTTCGATTTCGAATAGCTCGAGTTTCGAACCTGCCATTATGCTTGCGGACAAGGATGTCGGCATTACGAACCCGTGGGTCCCGGGCTCGCCTGTGGTGAGATATGTTGGCAACATCACCACCATCCAGCTCACCAATGCAATATGGAGTGGTGCATTTGCAAAACTCGAGGTCACAGGGTGCTGGACGGATGATGGTGATGGGGCCACGGTTGCTGAGTTTGCCCTCCTGGCCGCGGAGTCCCATGAATGATGAAACCCAGTTTTCAGATTAGGCATGGGTGAGGCTTTCTGAGATATTGAATATGTACTAGATGTGCTGTAGTTACATACACTGAAAACCGTCGTGAGAAGTTCCTATGTCCATCACTCTACAGAGCTTTCTCCACCATTGCCCTGATCGACCTGGCAATGGACTTATTCATGTCAAGCCCTCGTGGAAAGTCGTGCCCGAACACATGCCCAATACGCTCGGCCTGACTGGGATCGGCAATGTCAAACAGCTGCTGGCCGTATTCTGGGGCATCGCCCAGGCCGGTAATATGCAGCGAAGGCATGGAAAGAACCTTGCCATCCCAGTCCTCGTCAAAAAACGTCATGTAGTGTGTTTTATTTGCAAGAACCTGTTGGGTGATTTTTATCCCCGTCAGTCCGTGCTGTACATTCTAACAAGGTATAGTCTCTTTTTACTTACATGTCGACCATTGGCAAGCTTCGCTGGCCGCGCTTTGTCCATGTGATCAGCTGGATTCGCTTTGAAGACGTCGAAAAGCATCTGCAGCTTCGGCGACTCTTCAATCGGCATGTCCGTGACCTCTTGCCCATCCAATGGCATGATGAAAGGAGGCACGGCACTGTTAATGAGCACTAGGAACTTGATCGGTAACTCCTGGGGTGTGGCGTATGGGTTCTCCAGGAGGAGCCGGATGGCGATTTGAGCAGCCATTGATCCACCTTGGCTAAATCAAGGTAGGCTTAGTTCCCGACACGAAAACATTGATTGTGCAGATAGGGAATTCCCGTCATGAACAGAGGGTTCTCGCTGACTTACGAGTATCCTAACAAACCATCGAATGGACCATGGTCCTCTATGACCTCACGCAGCTCGTTCTCGGTGGCCAGAATGTCCTCGATATCCAACATGTTGTAGAAACCATACAGCTTAAAACTCATATTAGCACGGTCATCGTTTTAAGCCCACTCTCTTTGAGGCCAGACCAAAGTAGGCACTTCAGCAAGCAGAGACTCCCGGAATGGGTAGACGGCCTCCTGACCCAGCAGCCAGACCAACCCCCCCCCCCCCCGAACACTTACATTTGACTTTGAAAAGTCGACTGTATGCAGAGACCAGTTCCCCTCCAAGTGCGGCCACCGGCCCTCCACGAATTCAAATTCGTATTCTGGCTCTAGGAGACTCCTTATGCCTGCCGTTTGCATGCGGAAAATCTACAAGGGCGACAAAACATCAGTCAGTCGTTTTTGCTGTTCGGCTACATGCGATCAAGACGCATCAAAACTGCCCACCTCGGTATTAGAACCCCTGCCGTGCAGACACAGAATCCGTATAGGCATATTTACAGATTGCCAAGTACAATATTCGTGAAAGACTCAATTGCTGTTCCAGACTATTATTGCGAAGTTTCACAAAGATATTGACGTTGGGAGCCTTTTCGCATGTAAGACTATTTCCTGATGATGATGCTATAGTAAACCAATCATATACAGCAGTTTCACATAGGCACATTGTGGCACGTGGCATGAGTGCATTTAATTGCCGCGCTTTCCTGTGACCCACTGTGAGTCGTGCGTGGCGTGGTTCACCATCCGTCCACCACTTACTACGCGGAATATTCCAGTGCAACGTAATAACTTGACTGCAGTCTCTAGCTTCCTGTTTTGACCCATGGAGGCCCAGTTCATCCAAACGACTTCCAAAAACAAGCAAGGATTATGACACGCATTATGACAAGCGCCTACATTCTTTGCCTGGGGCCTGTGGGGAAGATCAATACGATCCCCACACCGCCCACGACATGTCCATATGTGGAGTGAAAGTGGCGGATAAGCTCAAGCCGTTTATAGTCGGACCGATATAATATAAGCCCTCCTTTTCCGCACATAGCATGAAACTAGCTGCCCAGGTGCTAGTGTTTATTGGAAGCTCATATACGTGGACAAGAGCCTGCCATTAACCCGTCGGGATTATTTGAATCATCGCCCTATTATAAAACACATTTTCATTCTTAGTATATAGCATTATATTTCATTGTAATACACGAAGTAATGATTGTATGATCGAATCTTCTATCGTGTCGGGAAGAAGCAGAAGTTTCCCGTGGGGCCCCGCTTCCCCAGAGTCAGGTGAGAGGGTCCGACTTCTCGAGCCCCAGATATCGGGGCCGAAACGAGGCTAACGGGGAGGCTTTGGGTTAATGACTCGGTTGATTTTGTGGGTTGACACCTCAGCAGACCACACACCCTGTAGCCGAATCTGGCGCAAAATAACAGGAGATGGGTCGATTTTATGACACCGTGGACGGAGCAGTGATATCTTGGGATGTCCAGATGGCATGTAAAAGGACTGCTTCTTGCTGAGTCATCTTGTCAGACCTAGTGAGGATGATTATGAGTTTATGTTGATATAGTGCCGTATGATTTTACGATACGTTGTATACCGATCGTTGTGAATCTTGGATAACCTGGTGAATATCGACATTCTTTGGTGCTCAACCACCTTGCCTCCCACCTCACTTCCTCACTCGCTTGCGTAAAGCTTATCAACTCCAAGAGGCCACCATGGGTTCCACATCCACCGTTCCCAGTCTCGACGACGACATCGCCATCATTGGCATGGCCTGCCGGTTTCCCGGCGATGCCACGAGTCCCTCGAAACTGTGGGATTTGCTGATGGATGGTAAGTCGGCCTGGTCGGAAGTGCCAGCATCGAGATGGAACCAGGCCGCACATTACCATCCGTCTCAGGAGCGCGCGGGGAGTAATATTGTGAAGGGTGGGCATTTCCTGCGCGACGGCGAGCAGAACGGCAAGCAGTTCGACGCTGCCTTTTTCAACATCCCCCGCTTAGAGACGGAGACGATGGATCTTCAGCAGCGGGTAGTCAGTAGGTGTTCCTAAGACCCAGCAGCGTGTACTTAAGTATTCGGAGAAATGATGTCTGCACGGAAAGCACGTAAATCGTGAATTAGCAAGAAACTCACCACCAAAAATTGCAGTGGAAAATGTGTACGAGGCAATGGAGAGCGCCGGTCTCCGACTCGAGGACATGAAAGGCAGCAACACCAGCGTATTCGCGGGTCAGTTTACCGACGACGTACGTCAGATCCTGCAAGAGGATCCGGACTTGTCTGTCAAATACAAACCCATCGGCACCAGCGCGGCCATCCTCGCAGCGCGAGTAAGCTGGTTTTACGACCTAAGAGGCAGCAGCTTCACCCTAGACACGGCATGCTCGAGCAGTATCGTAGCGTTGCACACAGGAGCCCAGGACCTGCGGGCCGGGCTCAGCGATATGGTAAGTTGTGTCCCAAGATTCAGAGCCCGCCTGTCGAGTACATATGCCGCACACTTGAACAACCACGACGATAAATACCTACTTAGTAGGCAGACGAAAAGAAAACAGAGCCACTTGCTGATCCACTCCCAACAGTCCATCATTACTGGCGTCAACATAATTGAGAACCCTGAATTCATGTTCCGGGCCAGTGGCCTCGGCATGGTGTCTCCCGACGGCAAGTGCTTCTCGCTCGACTCACGGGCCAACGGCTACGGCCGCGGCGAGGGCGTGGGCTCGCTGATCCTCAAGCCCGTGTCCGCGGCCATCCGCGACGGCAACGTGATCCGGGCCGTGATCCGCGGCACGGGGGTCAACTCGGACGGGCGCGGCACCGGCGGCATCACGCTGCCCAGCAAGGCGGCCCAGGAGCGCCTCATGCGCGACGTGTACGCCCGCAACGGCCTCGATTTGGATGATACCGGCTTCCTCGAGGGCCATTTCACAGGCACGCCGGCCGGCGATCCAACCGAGGCCAGCGCCATTGCTGCTGTGTTCCAGCGCGGGGGGCCCAAAGCAGCGACGGGTAGTAAGCCGCCGCTCTATATAGGCGCTGTTAAGACGAATATTGGCCATGTGGAGGCGGCGTCCGGTATGGCCCAAGTGATCAAGACGGTCTTGGTGCTGGAGAATGGAGTGATACCGCCAAACACCAACTTTGACAAGATCAACCCCCGGATACCCATCGACAGATGGGGCCTCAAGCTGCCTCTGGTCCCGACACCATTCGAGGCAGGGCCTTCGGGGGTCCGGCGGGCGAGTATAAACAGTTTCGGTTTTGGAGGCACCAACGCCCACTTGGTGCTGGACGATGCGAGAAGCTACCTAGAGAGGTTGGGCCTCGGAAAGAGTGGCCATCTACACGCAACAAAATCGAGCACACCGGCACTAGAGAGCACTAGCAATGACGGGAGTTCAGAGAAGAAAGCCGTAGCAGCAAACCACAAGGTCTTCTTGTTCTCTGCCAACGAACAAGACGGCCTCTCTCGGATCCTCGCCTGCTTCGCAGAGCACTTGCAGAAGAAGCAGACAATAGTGGACGACACCTACCTCTCCAGCCTCGCCACAACACTCTCAGAACGGCGCTCGCGTCTAGCCTGGCGCCTCGCCGTCACGGCCGACTCAAGCACGTCCCTCCTTGAGGCGCTCACCGATCCCACCACCAGCACCAGTGCCGTCCGCTTCGGAAAAGCCACCACGCCCGCCGCAGCCTTCATCTTCACGGGCCAAGGCGCACAGTGGTTCGCCATGGGCCGCGAGCTGCTCGCCTACGATGCCTTCCGCGCGAGCGTTGCCGAGGCCGACAAGTTCATCGCCGGCACTCTCGGCAGCGACTTCAGCGTGCTGGAGGAGCTTACGCAGCGTGACGCCGAGACGACCAAGATCGACCAGCCCCTATACTCGCAGACTCTGTGCACCGTCCTGCAGGTCGCCATGGTCGATCTGCTAGCCAGCTGGAACCTGGTGCCCAAGCGTGTGATTGGGCACTCGAGCGGTGAGATAGGGGCAGCGTACGCTGCAGGTGCCCTGGATCGCGAGTCGGCGTGGAAGGTGGCCTACTACCGTGGCGTCGTCAGCGCAAAGCCCGCGGCCGACAACATCCCCCGAGGCGCCATGATGGCCATCGGATGCACGGCGGACGAGGTTGCCCCACTCATTGCCCAGGTGAATGAGGAACTCGGCGCCGACGGAGAGCTGGTCATTGCCTGCTACAACTCACCCCACAGCCTCACCATCTCGGGAGACGAGGCCAAGGTCGACGCCCTGGTCGGGGCCGCCAGCAGCAACAAGCTCTTCGCCCGGAAGCTGAGAGTAGCCAAGGCGTACCACTCACGCCACATGGTTCCCGTATCTGACGAGTACCGCTCGCTAATGGGCACGCTCAGCCCTCGAGCTGCGCCGTCGGATGTGCAGGTCGTGTCTTCGGTCACGGGCGGTCTGATAGCCACGGCCGAGATGACCACAGCGGACTACTGGGTACAGAACCTCGTGTCGCCCGTCCAGTTCTCGCAGGCACTTGTGGCCTTGTGCACCTCCAACGTCGCGAAGAAGCAGCTCAAGGTCGGCGGAGGCGCCGAGCTGCCCGTGTCTCACCTCGTCGAGGTCGGCCCGCACGGTGCACTGCAGGCGGCTGCGCGTGACGCCGTGCTCGAGGACCCCAACTACAAGGCCCTGCGCTATGTGTCCCTCTTGACTCGCGGGAAGCACGCGTGTGCCACCGCCCTGAACGCAGTCGGTGCGCTGGTTGCGGCTGGCCTGCCAGTCGACCTCACCAAGGTCAACGGCGTAAGCAGCAGCAAGGCCATGTTGGTAGACTTGCCACCGTACCCCTTCCACCACTCCAAGGAGACTTATTCATGGTTGGAATCCCGCAGCAGCCGTGCATGGCGTTTCCGCAAGCATGCCCGGCACGACGTCCTGGGCGCCCCCGTGCGTGATTGGGACCCAGATGCCCCGAGATGGCGCAACCACCTCCGCGTGCCCGAGGTCCCGTGGCTCCGGGACCACAAGGTCACCGACAGCATCGTCGTCGCCGGCGTGTCATACCTGGTGATGGCCATCGAGGCCGTGCGCCAGCTGTACAGCGACAGGGGCGAAGTGCCGCTGGGCTTCAACCTGCGCGATATCACCATCTCGCGGGCGCTGCAGGTCAGCGAGGACGAGGCGCACACCGAGACCATGTTCTCGATGAGGCGGGTCACCGAGTCGAGGCAGTCGGACAGCAGCCTGTGGTGGGAGTGGAAGGTCACGTCCTTCAGTGCGCACGATGACACCTGGCTGGAGCACTGTCGCGGACAGATCTCCGCCGAGACGCACGCCTCGACCACCACGGGAGTGATCGACAGCGGACGAGAGGAGAGAGAGCGACGCCGCCACTACAGCGAACTACTGTCCACCGTGACACAGGCCTGCACCTCGCCACAGACCGAGGCTCTCGCGAGCAAGTACGCCGAGTTCGAGCGCATCGGCCTCGGGTTCGGACCCACGTTCCGCAACATCACCAGCGTGCACTCCAGCTCCAACAGCGACAGCAAGAACAGCGACAGAAAGATGCTTGGTCAGTCGCTCGCCACCGTCCGCATCCCAGACCTTGCCATGGCCATGCCGGCCCACGCCCTCTCCCCGTCCGTGATACACCCGCCCGTCTTCGACAACATCCTGCACTCCTTCATCTTCGCCCTGCAGGCCTCCGAAGGGCGCCTGACGGAGCCCATGGTGCCCGTTGCCATGCGAAGCGTCTGGGTCAGCGCTGATATCGAGGCTCAGCCTGGCGCTGAGCTCACTGTGCATGCTGCGGCTAGTCGCATAGGCCATAAGAGGGTTGAGGCGGACATCACGGCCTGGGGCACAGAGAGAGAGGTGAGGGTTGCGATGCGTGGCATCGAGGCTGTTCCGTTGCAGGATAGTACGACGGCTGGGGACGCAGCCAGCGACGACCGGGAGATCTGCTTCAATCTGGATTGGAAGCCGGACGTGGACATCCTAGAGGAGAGTGGCGAGGCGGAAGCTTGCATACGCCAAGCACTGCAGCCACTGGAGACGCCAGAACTCGAGGAGGAGGCTGTGAAGCAGCTCAGAGATGTACAGCTGGCGTGTGCCATCTACATCATCGAGGCCGTGAAGGACATCGGGGCACGGCCGCTCGCGGACGAGAAGGCGTTGCCTGAGCACATGCAGAAATATCTAGGCTGGCTTCGCCTGATTGCCGATCACTACAAGAACAACAAGGTGCTTCGCCAGGACGCCTCGTGGGCGGCTATTGTGGAAGACGCTGCCGCACGCGACAAGTTCCTTGCCGAGTATGAGGCGTCAGGCCACCCTGTCGGCAGTCACGTTAGAGGACTAGCACGTGACTTGACGGGCCCCTTAAGGCTCGTCACCAGCTAGCCCCCACCACGATAGATTCTAGTTAATAATAACACCCAGAATCCAACCCATTTTGCTATCACCACGTATATACGTTGCAAGCCCTACTAATACTAATTAGTAGTTATTAAACTACAGATCTGTAAGGTAGAAGAGGCATACCCTACGATAATTCCTTACACCGTATATTCCGTTATACGGCTATGCGCTATACAGCAAGAGTTATTGCGATAGGCCTCCCTAAAAATTAGATTCCCTAAATAACTCCTATAAAGATTAAACTAATTCTTAACCTTCCCTATAACCTAGGGTTATATATTCGTTAAAGATATCATAAGATACGCGTTATATACGCTTAAAAATCCCCTCGAAACCTCGAGACCTTTAAATCTAAAAGAAGCAGTTATATAATTATATATTAACAACTTTACCTACTACTGCCTAGGGCCCCTAATATTTCCTTTATATAAACTATTAATAAACCATTAACCCATATATTACTATTAACTCCTATTCTATTAATTTAACTATTGAGGTATAATTATTGTTTCTGCCTAATACTTAGCAAAACGATATATAACCCCCTTTATATCGGTTAAACTATTCCCATATCGATTTATATAACTATTATTGCTTTTAAATACTCGATAAAACGAGCTCTATTATCTCCGCATTAATCTATTATTTCCTTACAAACCTATTTCCCAACGGAACATAAATCTAAACAAGCGTTATTATTACTTGGTATTCTGCCTTAAAACGGGAAGATTACATAAGCATCGACCCAAATATCGAGGAACGATACTCGTTTAGTTAAATATGGCTGGCAACGCACTAGAAGACTAGAATAACCCAGACCTTATAGGAGGCTATAGGCTGGAAGACCTACTTAAAACCACTCCTTTAGACTTAGTATATAAAGGACTTATTAACGCTAAACTGTGGTTTACACCACCTAATAAAAATAGACCAACGGCATACCTTATTACATACCTGGCTAGCATACTCTTAAGCTATACCCAATAAGTACTTTTTAACAATAACTTATTTTATATATACCGGGAGGACTACAGTTAATAGATATAGGAAATATTTACTAGACTGCCGGCACCCTGCCGATAAATATTAAAGATCTTCCTGTGTACGAGAGGTGTATATATAGGACGGAATAATCTGCCCATAGCACTATAGTTGCATTAGTTAGTATAGGCGGAAGATAGGTTGCCTTAGGATGTAAACGAACTTTATAATATTACCCTCCTTTCTAAATTAAAAATAAACGAGGTCTGTAATGGACTCCTATACCGACCTTAACTGCCCCTTATCGCTGGGAATGTACCGAATCCTCCTGGACCTTCTGGACCACCTGGACCTTTTATATTACCGGGTGCACTACTGCTACCTAACCCTGCAAATAATAATCCACCCCCGGCTCCACCTCCCGGACAACCTTTATTATAGCCTAACGTCCTATAGCCGTTAATTAAGATGCCGGCACCATCCCAATTTAGTTAGAATTAGCAAAACTTACTGTACCCGGCACAACTATAGTAGTTTAACTAACGCTTAGTATAACCACCTATACTTAAGTATAACCCGTACATATATCTGCCCCCTTAATATATGGAGAACTAACGGCTTAACCCCATTAAGTTAACATAGTTTGTTAAAACCTTTAAGCGGGAACAGAAGTACACTGGGGACCTATATAACTTGTTAGATAATAAAATAAAGATGTTCTTTAATATCTGTTTTTATGCCGAAATCTATCCGAGTTAATTCTATATAATATTTCCTCGGATGCTTAAAGACCGTGCGGAATATTACTACCTCTATTATATGAACAGGATTAACACGTTTGTAACAGCCTATATAAAGATTAAAACCTACTTCGACACAGAGGTTAACTACCATTATTACTATACGGACTGGATAATAACGACGTTTAATTAAGTTAGATAATAGAATCCTGATAAAAACTTGTGTAAAGTCCTTTAAATTATACTCGATAAACTATAACTTTACTAACGAGCTTTCGGCCCCGAATATACTAGGGAAGATAACCTTTATATAACCGTTATTAAAGCGTGCCGCGGTATCCGAGAACTAGAGATGGCATTATTTAAACCGGCCCAACTTTGTAAAGAACTATTTGTAGACCTTAAATTAATAATTAAGATATAACTTAACCGAACTACCAGCATCCATATCTAAAACTAATACTATGTCAACCGCCGGTATAACAATTAAAACAGAAGAGAATAACTGTTATTCCTAATTCGATAAGGTGGATATGGATACTGATAACGAGGTTTTAGTTTTAGCTGTAGAGAATATAATAGTGGATAACGATGGAAGAAGAAATGTTTTATTTATAAAAAGGAGGGATGCTAGTTGACGAAATATCCTGTAGAAAAACGGCAATTAGTAAAACGAAACTACCTAACCTAATACAAATATAACGGTTATAAGATTAATAATTTCGCTATATTCTTAACTAATTTCGAAGGATATGAGATTAATAGTAAGGAAGAGGAAAAAGATGATGGGGATCTTTATAAGGATGCGGAGGAACCGGATAATAATCGGTATAGTAAAGGAGAAATTAATTTCCTAACTAATAACGTATTTATATATTGGTTAATAGGCAATGATATCTACCATCACTGTACGACCGATATTCCAGCAAACTAATTTATACTGGAAAACAGATACTTAAGAATGTAATTCCAAGGCATCCTACCTGATATAGAAGCTTTAGAAGTGTTAATAGTAGGACGCGATTAATTCCTTGCCCTATAGAGATAAAACCCAATATATATAATGGATAAATCTAGGGTGGGCTATATTAAGGTGAGGTTTAGCGATAGTAATGTACTTAAGTCTATTGGAGCTGTGGATCTAAAGACACCAATTAGAGATATAACTTTTTATATGATAAAGACGCCCACACTATTCTTGCTTTCTCTGAAAGATATAGATCGACTTGGCATCTACTATAACAATATAACTAACTAACTGGTGAATAATTAAGCGGATAGTTAAACGACCGTTGTACCCGTCATGCGAAAATAGGGACACCTATAATTCTTCCTGAATAACAAGACAAGCGCCGCTTTCTTTCTTATAGAACCTGAAATGCGACGCCTGTATAAAAGATTTAGCTACCCCGTAATTAACCGACTGTGCCGTATACTTAAGAAAGCTGGATATACGGATGTCGACAAAGACACTATAGAAGCAATTGCTAAGGTCTGCTACTAATGCTAATTAAATAGTCCTATACTACGCCGATTTAAATTCACACTACAGGATAACTAGGAATTTAATTACAAAATCTTAGTTGATGTTATATACCTGGGCGGACGCCTAATACTTTACATTATAAATTAGGCCACAGCATTTTAAGGCGTACGATTCCTAACTTTAATAACAACTAAGATCATTTAGCAGATACTTAAGGAATTATGGATTAATACCTATTAAGGCCCTCCGGATATCATTTTACACAACACTGGTACAAACTTTATATTAGCCGAATTTTAAGCAGAAGTATAAATAATAGGGATTACCTGTAAATAAGTTCTAGTAGAGGTATATTAGTCTATTGGAAAAGTTGAGAGATATTATTAACTATTAAAGCGAGTATACAACATTTTATACGCGGAACTCCATAACGGCACAAACGATGGTGCTATTCTGCAAATAGCTATTAAGGCCGTCAACGATATAACAGGCCTAGACGGTCTGGTCCTAATATTGCTTATGTTTGGAGTATACCCACAAGTATTGTATAATTCGCCGCCTTTACCGTTAATTATAAAACGGGCTAAAGCAGTCTCAAAGGCAATAAAGGCATTGAGAAAGATAATAGCAGAGAGATAAGTTTATAATACTTTAAACACCCGAAATAGCCCCATTATCGAAATAAACCTACTGCTGTAAAGCGAGGTTTATGTTTAGAGAAAGAAGGAAGGCTGGAAAAGCCCTTATAAGATCATCTTAGTTAATGGTTACAATACTACATTGGATATACCTGGAGGCCTAATAACCTTCCGATTAACGACAATTTAGCCGTACTATCGTAATATTAAGGAGCCCGAACAACCGTTGTTGCAATTAGAAAACCTAGTATAACGACCGTTGTCGCAGCCGCAGTCTCCGGAAATTAAAGATTGTATTATAGTAGCCTATACAATATGCAAAAAAACAGACGATGCTAAGTTAGCATTTAAACTTCGGCAAGATAGAGTTATTATAATACCTAGTTTACCCTTTAAACATTTAGACTAGTTAGAAGTAACTGACCTTATTAGGAGAGGAGTCTTTAAGTTTAAACGTTTTAACTGTAAGACTTATAGGTATTATCGATTCTTTAAATCTTGTATAGTATGCGAGATTAAAGGTAAAAATAACAAGCTATATAAAAAGTCGAGGCTTATAATCTAAGGATATAACGATAATAAGAAGGATTTTATCCTTACCCAGTCGCCTATAATCCAATGCATAAGTTAAAAATTAATTCTTTTAATCGCACTATTGCTTTTATAACAAGAGAATATATTACTTATATTAAGGGATATCACCTAGGTATACCTATAAGCGAAGTCTGAGCTGGCAAGGATAATTATTGTATAGCTACCTTAATAACTAGAATAACGGTACCCGAGAAACATAATTATTAGAGTGGTTTGCCTACTCTACGGCATTGCGGAAGCTAGCGTTCACTGGTTTAATATATACCAGAAACACTATAAATAGAAACTTAGTATAAAGTGCTTGACCTACGATCCTTACCTTTTAATTACTAAATCCGAAGAATATTTCGGCCTTATGGGTATGCAAACTGACGATATACTTATGCTGGCAATATCAGAATTTGCTGAAAAGGAGGAAATAGAACTTTAAGCCGCTGAATTCCGCGTAAAACTAAGAACCTAATTAACTCCCGAATGCCCTATAGACTTCAATAGCGCTTGTTTAACCTTAAACGCCGATATATCTATAACTATTCGATAGAAAGGTTAAGGTATAAAGTTAGCTGTTGTCGATATAACGGCCGTTGACCGAGCATAACAATACCTTAAATAAAGAGTATAAGGAGCGTATATTGCTTTAATTTATCAACCTGAAGTATTATTTAATCTCTCTGTGGCGGCCTAAGTATAAGAACCCGAGGAGGATAACTATAAACAAATTAATAAATAACTATTGTAGCAGATAGAGCACCAATTATAAGAACTAATATATATGCCGCTAGACCTCTTTATAATAAAGATTTTCGTTTTTATAAACGGATTATTTACAAATAATAAGGACTTAACGTTGTAATTAGGCTATATTATTGTTATTGTAAATAAGGACTGCCTAGACGATTGCTAGAGCTTCCTGATAACCGGAAATATCATCTATTAGTTATTTATAAAGTGTAAGAGAGTTATAAGAAGTATACTTATAAGCGAGGTTTACGGAATAGTTAATAGTATCGATATCGGAATCTCGCTAGCAATATCCCTTAAGATCATTATAAGACAACTATTATTAAATAATATACCTATAGTTATCTATATAGACTTATACTCCTTATATAAATATTTAGTGAAACTGGGTATAATAAAAGAAAAGAGACTTATAATTAACATTATATTACTGCGACAAGCATATAAGTTACGGGATATCGACAAGATTTGTTAGATCGATAGGAAAGATAATCCTGCTGATGCAATAACTAAATTATTGCCGAACATAGTACTTTAACAACTTATCGACTATAATAAGCTTTGTATTTATATAAACGGTTTTATAGAAAAACCATAACTTTCTTTTCTTTATAAACCGCAACTGCCATTTAGGCATTTATAACCCGCAACCTATACCTAATCTGTTAATTTGCAATACTGCAATTTCTAAACCTGCTACTTTTAACTTTCCCTTTACCTACTTACGAACTTACACTTCCTAACCTCCACTTTACAGACTCCTAAACCTTTATAACCTATAATAACGATCCAACTTAATTACGATCGCAAAATTATATTAACTTTATAATTACTTAATAACGCCCCCTAGGGGCAACGTGCTATAATAATATAGCTAACCATTGTAAACGTATCCTTACTTAAACCACTTAAACCTATATATACAAACTTTTATTCCTAATATCTTTAAGTATCGGGCCCCTATAAACCTCGTAGTATAATAAACTAGATTGCCTGAGATCTTAACATCGTTAACTATACTATAAACTTAATTCCCTAACTTTTTAAGGTTGTTTACCATAATATTATAACGCTTGTTATATTATAAATTTAACTTCCTAAGTTTTATAAGCGCCTAATAACCCATAGACTTACTTGCCAATTGCTTCAACATTAAATACTACGCTAATATGACTGTTGTTTACTAATAACTGTTACTTCGATATAGGAAAGATATTTTCTTTTACCCCTATTAATAATAATACAACCGCCGTACAAGCTGGCAATGCTTAAAATAAGACCGATTACTTTACCGACGATAACTTTATAACCTCCAGCGAATCATCCGACGAGTCTAATAACAAAGCCCTTATAAACTTTATTAACCTTAAGATTAAATAGGAGCTCGAATCTAACAATAAGAATATAATGGGCAACATGCCTATAATGAAAGAACAGGAGTAAGAGGTTATCGATAACCTTTAAATCATGATCGACGCCAATAACGCGGCTGTCCAAGATAAAGAGCATATGACCGCCATTAAACCTACAACTGCGGAAAACATATAAGATAAGATTACTATAACCGTTGTTAAGACCCTGAGTACCGAAGAAATACAGAATAAGGCCCTTGACACTGCTAACAATATGCAAGATAAAGTCTCTATAACTGTCGTTAAGCCTACCATTAAGCCCACCACCATAGAGAACGCGTATAATAAAGCCGTTGTGTTAGGCCCTGACACTAGTGGCAAGGCTTATATAAAGATCGTTAAGAAGCGCAAGGTTGCCATTGGAACTGGACATAGCGGCAATAGCATACATATTCCTCCTATAACCGTCATTACCCCTAATAATAGAAGTAACAGCGAAGAAGAGAAGGGATATAAGCCTTATGCAAGGCCTAGGAAACTAAGTTAAGTTGCTAATATTATAATACACAAGAAATAAGCCAAGGACTGGATTAATATACTACTTCTAAATAATAAAACTAAGGCTAAGGTAAAAGAGATTATTAATAATATCAATAATTGGGATAAGTAGTATTTATCGAATAGTACTACCAGAAATCTAAGGTTAATAGTTAAGGGAGTAAAGAATAGTAAAGGTAAATATTAAGAGTTTACTCTTAATATATATATAAAGGCTATAGTTATTATTATTACAGCATTTAATAACGGCCTATTAATCCTTAGGAAGCTTTAGGATTAGTATTGCGAAGATAAGAATAAGGTTACCAATAAGTGGGTTATAATATTTATATAGCTCTAATCCCTTATAAAGTGGAATAAAGTTCTATACGTCTATAGTTAGTATATAATAGATATCGCAGCCCTATAAATATAAAAACCTAAAACATTACCGAAGAAAGGTAAAGGTAAAGCTAAAGCTGCCGAGTTGCCTCCCGAGGTATACTTTAAAAATATCTGTAACTATATAAAGAAGACAACAGGGTTTCTAGACCTAAAGGTATTAAAACCCGAGCCTAAGACTCCGACTCTATCCCCGATAAGTAAGCGAGCTTATAAGACTACCCCGAATTCTTAAAAGATAAAAAAGGGCAAGAAAAACGAGACCGAATTGGACGACGAGTAAAATAGCGGTCTTTAATATAACAACCGTACATTAAAATAGAATACGGCGAGGTTTACGATTCCTTTTATTTTTAATTTTTACAACTATCGTTCATCTTTATTTTGCAATTGCATTAAGTTATACGATCTTTATTTTTCGATTATAACCTCTGTTTTTCGATTAAACTGAGTTTTACAACCTTTATTCACACCTGTTTTTGTAATCGTTACGTATTTATCAACCCAACAAAAGGACCGTTACGATAACCGTCCTATATTTGTCAGAGGAATATAGTGGGATTAATTCTTAGGGATAAAGGATATGGATTAATACAATACTTGTTTTAAGTAATATGGGATATGGAAAGGTGTATAACGGTGGATATATATTGCTACGACCTTTGCTTGACAGGAATATGGGGATGAGGAGAGTTTTGATATGCGATAATATTTTGAGGCTATTTATACGAAGGTCGGGTAGATCTATAATTTTAGAAAGACTGCCAGTATCGGCAGTTACGTTAGAGGACTAGCACGTGACTTAACGGGCCCCTTAAGGCTCGTCACCAGCTAGCCCCTACCACGATAGATTTTAGTTAACAATAACACCCAGAATCCAACCCATTTTGCTATTACCACGTACGTACGTTGCAAGCCCTACCAACACACCCCGAGGCCCTCATGATTTGTCGGATGGGCCGTGACATTGCACCCATCCTCCGCGGAGACGTGGACGGGCTACACCTGTTGTTCGGCATGGACGACATGCTCGAGCGCGTCTACCGCACCGCCATAGGAACACCGAAGATCCACACGCTGATGAGAGCCTATGCCAGGGCGCTGAGCCACAAGAGGGGCGCAGACCTCAAGGTGCTCGAGATTGGTGCCGGGACGGGTGGGACGACGACCAGTATCCTCGAGGCCATCTGCCCGACAGGCTCTCGCATCATCGGAGACTCGCGCCTGCTCAAGTACACGTACACGGACATCAGCCCGAGCTTCTTCGAGACGGCTGCCACCAAGTTCGGCAAATGGAAGGCTGGTGGCGTGATCGAGTTCAAGACATTAGATATTGATAGGGACGTCGAGGAGCAGGGCTTCGACCTAGCCTCGTACGACCTTATCATCGCGGCCAACTGTCTCCATGCCACCTCGGACATCGTCAAGACCATGGCCCGCGTCAACAGCCTGTTGAAACCCGGCGGGAAGGTCTTCCTCCAGGAGACCACTGAGCTGTGGTGTCTCGAGTCTCCCCTGGTGTTCGGCATGCTTGCAGGCTGGTGGGCAGGAAAGGAGGACTTCCGCCCCTGGGGCCCGCTGCTGGACGGGAAAGGTTGGGAGAAAGTGCTGCGCGATGCCGGCTTCGCAGAGACTGTCCTCGAGCTCAAGGACTCGCTGAGCGATGAGCAACACGTGCAGAGCATGATTGTGGCGACGCGGCCAGCCGAGGAGGAGGAGGCCAGCAAGCAGCTCGACGATGACGACGCCATCAGCCGGGTGTTTGTGATTGCGCACGACAGGACAGCCGAGGATTTAGAGTTGGCTGCGGCTGTGGCTTCTGCTGTTGGGGAGGTGACCAAACACAGCGTGAGCGTCATCCGTTTCGCTGACCTGGCCCGGCACAAACTCAAGAACACATGTTGTGTCGTGACGATGGAGACCACCACGCCCTTCCTCTCGTCGTCGTTCAGCGAGGCCGAGTTTGGACTGTTGCGCCAGCTATTGACCACAGCTGGGGGCCTGCTGTGGCTCACGCTTGATCCACACGAGAACCCGCGCATGGCCCTGATACCAGGCCTGCTTCGCACCGTGCGTTGGGAAAGAGACCTGGACGGCTCGGACCTGTTGCTTATGCATCTGCCCTCCAATGCCGAAGCCTCGCTCGTTGTCTCCAACGTTGTCAAAACCTTCAAGCATCATTTCGGCAAGGGACCTTTCCTGTCGCCGGATCGCCATGCCGACTACCTTGTCAGCGCAGTCGGTACCGGTCCTGATGGTGGCTTCATCCAGACGGCCCGGATCGTCGCTGCTCCTCCAGTCAACGACTTCATCGCAAAGAGAACGACCGTGCTCCAGCCTCAGCTGCAGGCGCTTGGTGCCGACCCAGATCGCAGCCTGAAGCTCCACACCTCGGGGCCGGGACGTCTGGACAAGCTGCACTTCATTGACTGGCCGGGCGCGCAGCAGCCTCTCAAGGCCGACGAGGTCCAGGTAGACGTCAAGGCGGCGGGTCTGAACTTCCGCGACGTCATGGTGGCCATGGGCGAGCTTGTGGGCAACATCCTTGGCTACGAGGGCGCCGGTGTTGTCACTGACGTCGGTGCTGAGGTGACGGATGTCAAGGTCGGCGACCGTGTCATCTTTGTCTTCAATGGCGACAACAACTGCCTCCAGACCCGCACGAGGGTGCCCCAGGATCTCCTGGCCAAGATCCCCGACACCATGACATTTGAAGAAGCCGCCAGTATCCCCGTCGTGTTCGTGACGGCCTACTTCTGCCTCTACGAGGTGGCACGTCTCAAGGCGGGCGAGACCATCCTCGTCCACGCAGCAGCAGGCGGCACAGGCCAGGCCGTCATCCAGCTGGCCACGCACCTGGGCGCCGAGGTCTACGCGACTGTATCCTCACGCGAGAAGAGGAAGTTGCTGATGGACGAGTACGGGCTTGCTGAGGATCACATCTTTAGCAGCCGTGACTTGTCCTTTGCAGACGGCATCATGCGCATGACCGAGGGTAAGGGCGTCGACGTTATTGTGAACTCCCTCTCTGGCGAGGCACTGCGGGCATCCTTCAACTGTCTGGCCATGTTCGGGCGGTTCATCGAAATTGGTAAACGCGACATCATGGCCAACGGCAAGATCGATATGCTTCCTTTCAGCCGGTGCGCCACGTTCACCGCCGTGGACCTCGCCCAGATATCCACCATGGCGCGCCCGCTGACCTCCCGCATGATGCGCTCCGTCATCGACCTGCACGCCACCGGCAAGCTCCACGCCTGCAGGCCGCTCAACGTGCACACCTTTGGCGAGATCGAAGACGCCTTCCGCATCCTACAGCAGGGCAAGCATATGGGCAAGCTCATCCTTACCGCGCACCCCGAGGACCTTGTCAAGGTCACCCCCAAGCCGCCTGCGCCAACGCGCCTGCGGCCGGACGCCACCTACCTGCTGCCCGGTGGTGCGGGCGGGCTCGGGCGGTCCATCGCCAAGTGGATGGCCCAGCCGGCTCAGGGCGCCAAGAACCTGGTGTTCCTCTCGCGCGCGGGCTCCGACGCCCAGACGACGCGCGAGCTGCTCGACGAGCTGGCTGTCGTAGGCGTGCGGGCAGCAGCACTCAAGTGCAACGTCGGAGATGAGGCGCAGCTGGTGGCGGCGCTGGCCGAGGTGACGCGGCTGGGCTTCCCGCGGATCGCAGGCGTGATCCAGGGGGCGATGCAGCTGCGCGACTCGGCGTTTGAGTTCATGTCGCACGCGCAGTGGGAAGAGTGTCTGGGCCCGAAGGTTCAGGGCACGTGGAACCTGCATAAGCACCTGCCCGCCGATATGGACTTCTTTGTGATGCTGGGTAGCGTTGCAGGGCTGGTCGGTAACCGTGGTCAGTCCAACTATGCGGCGGGTAATACGTTCCAGGATGCCCTTGCTATACACCGACGCTCGCAGGGGCTCGCGGCAACATGCATCGACCTGTGCAATATCATGAGCGTGGGCTTTGTCGCCGAGAATCAGGAGACGCTCAACAAGAACCCGCTCTTCTTCTTCGCGCACGACGGCATCCGAGAGGACGAATTTCTCAGCCTGGTCGAGTTCCACCTCGACGCGGAGCGCGCGGGCCGTTGGGGCCAGCCGCAGATAGGCGTGGGCTTGGCGCCCCTGTCCGTCTTCAAGGAGCGCGGGCTGCCCGAGCCGACCTTCATCAAGTCGCCGCTGTTCCGACAGCTGCGGTCGGCGAGCGACCAGTCGGGCGGCGCGGCGGATGGTGCGGCTGATCAGGATGGCGCCGTGTCGGTGACGAATGCCCTGAAGTTTGCGGAGAGCCTCGAGGCGGCGGCGGCGGTGATCTGTGACGCGCTGGTCAAGAGGCTGAGCCGCACGATGCGGATTCCGGAGCCGGATATTGACGTTGGCAAGCCGATTCACGTCTATGGCGTCGACTCGCTGGTGGCTATGGAGATCAGGAACTATCTTGCTAGTGAGTGTGGGTCGGAGATTTCTGTGTTGGAGATCATGGGCAACAAGAGTATGGACGTCTTGAGTGGTGATATTGCTAAGGGAAGTAAGTTTGTACGAGTGAACAAGGATGCATAAGCCTTTTGCCATTGCCCAGAATGGTCAGAGTAGGGCAGATTTGCCCAGGCAGGCTGCTCCTATTGCTCAAGGCTTTTGCCTCAACAATGGTTTAGCTGCCCGAGAACCATCGATGCCAAGTTCCGTACGTGGTCGCAGCGGACGAGGGCCCTGTTGGATAGCAAAGGAGGATGTATCGCAATAGACTCTTGATAAGGGCAGCAAAATGGTTTCTTTTTTTTGGAGGACTCCAAAGGAAAAGGGAAGATCCAGATTCAAATGCTGTCAGCCACATTTGTCGAGCTCGATGAGCGGAACGGATCTAGATATACCCCATAGCAACGCCTCAAACATAAAGGCAGCGCTGAGCAGCCTCTAAGCAGCATTTCCTCCATCTACGGGCGCAAGCACCTAGTCCGTTCGTCTGCCGTTGCATAAATCACCTTCTTCGTCCTGTGATCGCTGGCACGTTCTTGCATGGTCCTCAACGGCAGTAGGCAGGATGGCTGACTGTGGGAGCGCGACGGCCACTAGCTCGGTATTGGCCATCGCAAATGCTTTAGAGACAGGTTCTGAAAAGATCAGAGAGAATGACTGTGTTATTGCATGCAATAAGCCGGCGTCCGGTCCGAGGGTGGCGGGAGCTAGGCTAGAGATCCATAGATATTACCGAGGCCCTCGCGCGGAGAGTCCCTCATGCTGGCCCTATTTACAGTTGCTGCCACGTTCCTGAATGCCTGACTTATCATTTTGAAGCGTTCTCGCACCTTTGCTGCTTGGGGTTTCTGTCTGGGAGCGCAGTGCTGATGTTGTAGATGATCAGCGTCTCAATGGTCATCGATACCGGTACATGGACCTGCTTCATAATCGTCTAAAGCTCGACACGTTCACTTCAAAGAAGTTCGCAAAGTCAGATCCAGCAAATCTGAGCGTCAAGTGCTGTCTCATCGCCAAGAAGCGAATATGAGAATACCTCATTTCCTGGTGCCTAGGCAGATTCAATAAGTCAACGACACGTGTCTATGGTCTTTGTTCCGCCTGTCGAGGTCTCTGTGTTATCTTTCTGTAGTCATATCCTGCTCTAGACTCGTGTGTCAATAAACTGTGTGCGCGCCCTACTTTGGCTCAGGTTCCGGGATTCCCGTGAGGGCTTCGGCACCTGGGCACCGAGCTACAAGAGGTGCGCCCTGTAATGGGGATGCGCATTGCGCCAAGCAATATCGGCCAGGCCAAGAATCGTCGGATCGGGCCAAGATCTGGACTAAAAGAACAATATTTAGCACCTGCCTTCGACGCAGGTCTTCGGTTGGGTGGATATCTGAGGCTAACTGGGACCCACCCCAGGTCGTCGTCTGCAATACATCGTCAACATTATTGATCGGAGGCGAATAGAAGTTGAATGGTATGGTGAGCAACTTGGCAGGATGGCCCAAAGTATAAAACAGACGTGCTTTTTGTTGTACCGATTGCGGTGCACAAGTATGTAAAATGGTGCCCCAAGCCCTCAGCTTTGAGTCAGTCAGGCCAACGCCCCAAGTCAACACAATCCGCCATAGCGAGTGGGTTATATAGAGCTGGCTCTTTCCGAGTGCTTCACTGGCTGGGACGCCTCCGACCAGCGCCATGATTTTCACCAAAAGCTCTCTGCCCTCCGGCGTAGGCCTGGCTACATTGTTATATATCTTCATGAATCCCTCTCGGGCGCAGAGTTTGAATCTTCCTTCCAAGGTAGCCGTCGATCTCGTCTTTCCCCGCAACGACACCTATAACCCGGCTGACCCCTTCCCCGTCGTCTTTGCTCTGCAAGGCGCCAGTGCGGCATGGACCTTTGGGTTCTCCTTTGAATGGCGTATTCGGCGCGCTGGAGGCTGCCAGAGTGAGTGTGGCATCGTCGACAGCGGACGTTTGTCGGTTGATCAGGGCGACTTCGGCAGTGTGTCCTTTGGGTCCGAGGACTACTACATTTATAAGGATGACTCGACAACATTGAGTGGGAACTGGGGGCTCGGTGTCGCAGCCGGTGGGTTCGAAGGAGCGTACAGCTTGGAGTGGGATTTTGGTTTCCTCAGAAACTGCTCGGGTGAAGGCGGAGGCATACAATCAGAAGGAGGGCGGACGGATTTCGCGGGCAGCATTATCTTCAGTGTTGTGCCCGGGGCGAGTCCCGACGTTCGGGCACAAGTCGAAGATTGTCCAATACCTGGAGGCATCACGGAAGTCGAGGCCAACTTGGACGGCTGTCCGAGCCTGGGAACCACCGGAATAGAGGCTGACCCTTGTGTCGTTGAAGTACCAGACGATGTCATCGACAATGTGGTAGCTCAAATGGCCGCGGGCGGATCTCCAGAGCAGTCTGGCGCTCCGCCGATACCTGGCGTTCCGCTGCCAGGTGGACCGCCTGGGGCGACTACGGTCATCGGCTACCCAGGTGGTGATGGAGGAACTCAAACAACATCCGTGGGCGAGACGTCCGTCGGGGAGACGCCCGTTGGGGGTTCTACATTGACTCCTGCCTCGCCTCGTACCTCAACAACTCCGGCTATCCCGACCGACACCTCGAGCGTCATTGCTCCATCCGAAAGGCCATCGTCTGCCTCAGCAAGCGGTCAGGCCAGCGCCGTACCGACAACTGTTGTGGTGAACGAATCGGCCAAAGCCGAGAAGGGGACGCTTCAAGCTGCTTTCATAGCTATGCTTTCAACTTTGGGCGTGTACATGTTCTAGTCCAGTATCGCAGATTTCGAAGCCTGCTCGCCGGAGATTGACATGATTTTAATTCAAGCAGACCGAGCTTTCACTATGTACTGTATGACTGTCAATTCGCAGTTTTATAATGGTAATTTACCTATAAGTATCGATATCTTAGATGCCTTCGAGATTCTCCTTCACGCTCTGATCGAGAGATTTGTATCCATCCTGGCCATACCATTCTGTCAAAAGCCTCGCACCAAGCTCATTAGGCACCTTGCTGAGATCTCGCGGCTCATTCGGATCGATCTTGAGCGTCGACTCGTCCGCGTCAGGCCTCGCCTTCTTAATGGCCTCGATGGTGTCGTTGGCGTTGAAGGGCTCCGCGAACGCAAAGATGCGCTCGTTCTTAAGAGACTCGTCCAGCACCGCCGCGCACAAGTGCAATCTTGCGTCGTCGACAACATCGATGAAGTACTCTGTAATGATTGTGAGCGAATGCATTGTCATGTACAATCTGTCTTTGTTTTAGGGGAGACCTACGAGGAGTCAAGGTCCTGGCCCCCTCCTTGAACAGCCGGATTACATATACTCCCGTCGCTCCGGCAGAGCCCACGATTCGTCCCAGGTTGAAATCGGGAAGGATGGAATTTGCAACGAACGACGGCTTCTCATCCTTCATGAACCTCCAAAGTGCTCGCTCCCCCTGTGTCTTACTGGCCGCGTATACCAGGAATGGGTAGGTGTTAGGCCCAATCTCTGTCCCTTTGGTCTTGGCCGCCTCGACGGCCTCGTCGTCCCACGTGTCCGCCGTCGCAACGATACCCTCCACGCCTGGATGGGAGATCAACGCCGCCGCCGAAGAGCTCGTCAGCGTGAAGCGTTTAACTTTGGACTCTTTGGCTGCGGCCCTCAGGAAGTTCTCTGTCCCGGCGACAACCGTGCCGATGACATGGTCCGCATCATCAGAGAAGGTCGTGTCTGACGCGACGTGGATGATGCTGTCGACTCCCTTCACAGCGGCGTCGATCTCGTCTGATGGGTGTGAATAGTCTGAGACTACAGCCGTAGTATAATTTGGGTGGCTGTGATGCTCTGCGACCGTCTTCTTGCACTTCTCTTCGGTACGTGCCGTCCCGCGGACATGGTAGCCAAGCGTGAGAGCCTCCCGGACGATGTTTGAAGCGATGTGGCCGGATGCGCCGGTGATAAGAATGAGGGTGGATGAGGGGTCGAGAAAAGGTTCTCGAAGAAGCTTGAGCTGGGGCGCCATGGCGTCGAACTGGTGGATAATTTACGATTTGGCGCAATTTTGGACACGCTGATTCAGAGGAAGGCGATGCTTAGGGCTGCGCGCATATGATGCAGTTGTAAGATCGTGGCATTGTGGAAGAGAACGGCGATGTGGAGTGGTCATGATCGGCACTCGGCGCCGGACATCCGTGATATGACACCATGCACAGCATTCGTGATTGGGACTCGTCTTTTTGATTGAGCCCCAGAAGACCGATGCTACATATAGTAAGCAAGACCGTACCAATTGTAAGAATGTCGTGAAGTGGCGGTGTCCGAATGGTGTCTCGCAGAAACAATCCAGTTCAAGGCCTGGCTTCTCTGATAATTGTTGCCTATCCTAATCCTGCCTATCAAGGAAAACGAACCCTGTCAAGGTGGGTGGAGAGGCCAAGGTCGACCCTCCACAGGTCCATCCACCACGAGGGATTATCATGCCCATGAAGGTAATGAAATGGTAGGTAGGTGAAATCCACTGCTGCCAATGAGCAATGCACCTAAGCCTAAACCAGGCCAATTCACGGCGCTTAAAACAGGGCACCGCACCGCATACATTCCCAACGACGCTGAAGCATACCTAGGTAGGAAGTCCACCCAGGAGCCTACGCCGGCATCCCCTACACCAGCGCGGTGTTTTGGGGTGTAGGCTTACATTAGGTTCTTGAGAAGACACGGAGATGGGCTCTATGCCAGAGGATGCTCCTTAACTTTACCAACTAGCGAATATTCCTCGGCACTACGCCGGGGACGCTTCACCCCCACCGACGGGAGGAAACGCGACATAGTGCTGCCCTGCCACACGCGGCTCTTGAGGGCTGAGCAGCTAACGAGCTCAAACATCACCGAAGCATTCGGCTCACTCAAGCCTAGCTATAACAGGCTCTTGTGCGCCCCGGGACTAAACAGCCGGGGATGTGATCGAGACGCTGTTGAATCCGAGCTGCGGGTGGGTGGCGACACTAATCATTGAGAGCAAGACCAACACTTTGGGGTCTGAAAAGGCTGGGAGGCTGGGCCCGGATATATATTGTATGCAGGAACAACGACAAGGTTTGATTTTATGCCTGCAAAGTCCCAAATCAGCCGTTTGCGAGCCCTAACGCATCTTGAATTATACAGTTAAGCGTCACAGCAGAGAATTCGGGTCGGCCATTGTGGGTCAGGAGCTATCACTGCTGGTTCGATATCAACAAGTGCTGCCATGACGCTGGCTTGGCCTGTGCCAGCCCTGGGATCAATACAGACCACGTGCAGGCGCCGGGCTTGTCTGTTGAGCCCCGGGCTCGAGATGCCTAGTCAACCCCGCTCCGTGGTGGGAGCGATCGCACTTGTTGGTCGTGCAATGTCTGTGGACAATCATTCCCTTTTCGGGGACCTGCAGCTCACTGGGATGACATTCCCGTCGCCCGGCAGCAGCTGAAGTTGGGTCACAGCCGGCCTCAGAAGACACTACGAGAGTGAAAGGAGTTAAAGAAGCACAGAGACGTCGCGGGCTGAAAAGGCTCGGGTATTGTAATTTGTGCACTCGAAGTAACGACTAGGACGGCCTCATCTGATTACTCATCCTTCAGGTGCCTCTTGATACCAATCAATTGTCCCATTTCGGTCCAGAAGCCCAACGGTGGGTTCGTAAACCTCGCCTCGTAAGCGTCCGTGATGGGTCTCTCCCAGACCAGATCCGCCTCATACGGGCTGACAAACTTGGTCTTATGGATCAACTTCCAGCTAAAAAACAGAATGGGCGCGAGGATCACCATCGTGTAGTAGGTGAAGAATGTCGACACGCTCCACGGCGTAAAGCTGCTGTAGCCGTAGAAGATGACCACGAGGGTCTCGAACACGAGGGCAATATAGGCGCCGTAGGGCTGGAAGTAGCCATAGTACGGGAACGACTTGCGGTCGACACCCTGCGCAACGCAGGCACGGTAGAAAAATACGTAGGTGATGCACATGATGATGTAGTCGATGATGCCGCCGGCCGTGATAAGGTTGACGAGCCAGCTCAGGACGACGTTTGAGCCGGACCCGAGCTGCAGGAAGGCCAGGAATGGGAAGCACATCACCGCGATGAAGCAGTAGATTGGCACACCCTTGTTGGTCATTTTACGAAGGAAGCGCGGGGCTCGGCCCTCGAGCGACATGCCGTACAGGTTGCGAACAGCAGCGTAGGTGTAGGTATTGCCGGCGGAAAAGATGGAGGTCACCATCAGCGCATTGGTGATGTGGGGCAGTACGGTTACGCCCAAGTTGTTCCTGGACAAGATTACGTATTAGCGGAGTTGACAGCTGGGCTGAAGCGGAGGTCCAAGACGGCCCGCCTTGGGAAAGCTGGAGGGCCGGGGATCGGGGCGAGACGCAACGGGGCCGGGCCAGGAAGACCTACATGGCAATGACATAGGGGGAAGCAGCTGCACCAGCGGCAGTCTTCTCACCCGATTCGATTTCCGTCAAAGTTGGGTCGTTGTAAGGAATGACGATGCCGACACAGAGGGCGCCAATGATGAAGAACATGCCAAAACGCCAGTACACGGTCCGGAAGGCCGTCTTGATGTACGTCCTAGGTCGCTTGGCTTCGGCAGCCACCATGGCAATATACTCAGGGCCGACGACGGTGAAGGAGGCTGACCAGAGAGCGGCGAGGAAACCCTCAAAGCGGCCGAGGTTGCCTGTCGTATGGTACTCCCTGAAGGATCCGGGATCGCTCCAGTAGCGGAAGCCGTATGCGTCGTGTTTGGGGTTACCGCCACACATGGTCACGAGCGTGAAGGAGAAGAGCATGAAGATGAGGATCACCTTGCCGCCAGAGAGCCAGAATTCGGCCTCTCCGTAGCCCCCAACAGCGACGACATTGATGAGACTATTCACACGAGAACAATTTAGCTTTCACACACATCTCAAGGCCGAGGGGATTGGGCAGCAGAGGAGGGAGGGAGGGATGGAGTTCGTCCAAGCTGTGGTTCCGAAAAAGGGCTTTCTCGGTCATGAATGGGAGACACTCCGGGATACGAGGGGGGGGGGGCGCGAACGGCGACAATCACTTCGCGTGCAAGCTTGGTCACTCAGGATCAAAACCGGCGGTTCTCACACACACACACACGTGCGCCCCGGGCAGGGAGGAAGTGGGAGGAGGAGAGTCTCACGCATAGAGGACGATGCAGACCGAGATGACGGCGGCGGCAGGAATGTCATCGCGCCAAAAGGACAGGACCAGGTTGAGAGCCGTGATCTCAAAGGGGATGAGCAGGGCCTCGTAGAGGAAGAAGTTCCAGCCGACGGTGAAGCCGAGGGCCTCGTCGACCCACTTGCCGGCCATGCGGATAAAACCGCCCGAGACGGGGTGCAGGGTGGCCATCTCGGCCATGCAGTTGTTCACGAGGCCGAGGTTGCAGCTGTAGATGAGGTACGCGAGAAACAGGGAGCCGGGCCCGCCCTGGTACAGGCCGGAGCCGATGCTGACGAAGAGGGCGGTGCCGATGGAGCCCCCGATCGCGATGAGCTGGATCTGGCGGTTGGCGAGGCGCCGGTGCAGGCCGTCGATGTTGCCATTGACGATCTCGCCATTGTCGACGTCGGACACGCGCCACGGCGCGGCCTCGACGTCGCCATATTTTGTCGACTTTTCGTGGTCGGAGGAGTTACTCATGGTTGCGACGCGCGAGCTACTGAGCCACACTATATAGTGCGCTCGTGAGGAGGGGAGGGATGGGCAGTAGGTCTGCTTGGTCCAGGTCCAGTTCGAGGTCGAGGTCGAGGTCGGTCGGCTTGTCGTGCTGCCGTCTTGATAAGTTCAAGGCAGGCCAGTCACAAGCATATGGATGGACAAATAAAAGGCGCAAACGGAAGAGCGACTCGGGCTAGAAGTCACTTGCGACGAGAGAGGTGAGGACCGAGGTTTCAATCGAGGTGAGACTTTAGGGGACAGGGTCATGTCTTATACCATACCTAGGTACATAGTCTACCGGCTAGCTGGATCCATCCATCCACCAAAGTGAATTCAGGCCAGGCCGTCCAGTCTCGCCTCTGCTCCTCTCCGTAGGTACCACTTCCTTGGGGCACAGCAGCACCGGCATGGGAAATCGAGCATGGGCAGCAGGCTCAAGGACCCGACCCCGTGCTAAATCCCTGCCGCTGGTTGATGAGACGATGGTGGTGGGAGGCGCTGTCATTGGGCAAGAGACGGGGGCCAAGGCCGCGTGCAGGGTTCGAGGATGGGGCAAAAGAATGCAGGCTTATCACTGCTAATCGAGGACCCTGATCAGCCTGGAGGAGAGCCCCCCCAGTGGTCCCCTGGTCGACAAAAAGTCCTGGCGTGGGCTCGGCGCAGGCCTGGCGCAGAAACGGCGGGTTGCCAATACCTAGCGGATGGGCTGGCGGACTCGCAGACTTGGGCAGACGGGTGGGGCGTCTGTGGGGCGCCTGAAAGGACGCAACCAGTTAGCTGACCTAACACTTGTGTGCTCATGTCGGGTCAGTAGACCAGACCTCTCTCACTATCTTCATCCGGCACGATTAGTAGGTACTTAAGTACATTGGCTCGGGTCTGTTGGTCGAACCAAGAACGAAGGATTTTCACACGCCACCTGCTGCCACCGCGTGCACGAACAGCCTAGCCTAGCCTGCAGTTCCCTGTCCGCCTGTCTGACAAAGGGCAGAGAGGGCACGTGAGTCGAGTCCATTTGCGGGCCACTGTTCCACGGGGAGATTGTGGGTGGTGCATCACAGTACAAGGTAGATGGCTGTTGCAGTACTGCCTACGGAACAGCTGCATCTGCTTGTGTGGCGGTGACACAGTGCTCCCCAGGGCCCTTCAGGTTCCCGTCCTTCAGCCTTTTTGGTCCTCTAGCGATCCGGTCCTTCAGTCCTGCAGTCCTCCTCCAGTCTTCCTTGCGATATAGACATAGTATCAGAGCATCCCACTTGCCCGCCCACAAGCAGCCGCCAGCATCGACCGCCTGCTCATGGAGGGGCATGGAGGGGCAAAAAATAAAAATAAAAAATAAAAAATAAAAAAGCTTCGATAAAGGCTTGTCGCTGGATAGGCTGCAAGCCAGGCACTGCTATTGTCAATTGCATGACGGGCGGGCCTCGGGAAATCATGGTATGCCTGAGCACAGTACCGTCCTTGCTGCCTTACTGCCTCAGCGTCGAGGGGTTTCGAGCTAATAAAATGGTTGCCGCCTCCTCGCTGGTCCAGGCTTATACCTAGCAACCCCTCGTGGTTCCCTCCCCTCTTTTCAGAATCAAGTCGAGGCCTCCCTCCTCTCTATGGTCTCTCCCTCCTCGATCCCGTATTCTCAGGCTCTGAGGCACGTCAGGCCCTCAGACTGATATTGTGGCTGTCGGGTTGTTGCTGGTGACACCAGCCTTCAGGCCTGTCGGGTGCCTTTGCAGAAAATCATTCATTCCCCAGTGCAACCGGGGGTGGGGGGGCTGCCGGGTGACGTAGGCCAAGGCAATCCTCCTCCGCCAACCTGCATGCGGCGCCCCACTTAGTTGACTCAGCCAGCCAGTCAGCCCAGTCTCTCTGTCAGCTCCCTAACCCTGGTCTAGTTGTGAATTTGCCTGTGACTGTTGCCCGACGTTATTCCCAAGCAAGGTTGCTTCCAATTCTATACCATGCTCGGTTTTCACCAGACTGCACACTCGAATCTCTCGTGCCATTGGATAGACTACAGTACATACCTTGGAACACTATTACCAATGCTGTATATTATCAACCACCTGTGGTGTCCTCAATAGCGAGCGCTACAACTGCGCACAAGATCACCAAACCTTGCGGCGCTCCGCAAAGATAAGACCTGTCTCTCTAAATCTCCACTGGCCAGCATATCGGAATGTGCTACCTTCAAGGTTTTTCTTGACGGCCGACCCGACGGCCGACCTGGCCATTGAGACACAGATGATCATGCAACAGTCCGAGCGTCAGAGTTGGGTTTCTATCACTCAATACATAATACCTACATAGTACACCGGTGTCAGGCATCCCGCGCTTTCACTAAACGGCACGGCACGGTGGCGGTGTACGGAGTCTGTATATCGACTGCTGTGGCGTTTTTCCGGGATTCTGTCGGAACGCAGCCCACTAATAACAAGTACCTCGTGCTACTTGACTGAAGCACTTATTACCCTAAAACAGACGGCCAGGTGCTTCCCACACGGACTGTGGTGATAGAAAAGCTCAACACACATAGCATTAACGTTTGCAGCCCTTTGGATGGTGTTTGTACATGCTGTAAAGTACTTATGTCATGACGATCTTCACGGTCCAGACACCCATCCGCGTATGTGAATATGACAGACAATACGTGGCACGTTTGCACATGCAGGTACACTTGCAGTATGTGCTTGCAAATGTTAAATTCGGAGTATATCCTATCTATACACATGCGCAGTGCCGTGGTAGATACATGCACGGGCGTCTCTGACCCGGCTACTATATACTCATTCGCTCGTCCCAGCAGCAGGATCCGAGCAAGGCGTGCATCTCGAATCAATTTTGCCTGTCAGGAAGTCATGTCTAGAACAACAACACAAAGTAGCTTTCCAACTACTGGCTCAGGCTTACAACCCAACTTTCAGTAACGGGAAGTGATTATAGATACATAACCGAACCCGTCAGATCGGCAATCTGAAAGTCCAGATCGTGACCGTTCACCTACCAGGGGGAGGGGGGGTAAATAAAAGCATCGCGATAGCACTGTAATAGAGTATAGCAATAATATTAAAATTAAATTAATAGGTTAATATTATTTTTTTTTATATACCTTATATTATTTATATAAAACAGAAATAATAATTTATACTAAAATATATTTAATATAATATTAAGTAGTTAATATAATATTAATATAATATTAAGTATTTAATATATACCTAAAAAATTAAATTTTTTTTTTCCTTTTTTTTTAAGGTACTTAACCTAACTACTTATTTCTTTTTTTCTAGCTTAATTATAAGCTTCTTAACTATTTATAAAGCTATAGAAATATTTAAAAATAGCTATAGATTTAGAGATAATAAGGTTCGAATTAATACCCTTTTCGTTTTTAATATCGCTAATATATACTAATATCGTATTAGCGCTAATATAGCGCTAATATAGTATTAGCATTAATATAATATATTTTTTAATATAATATCGCCCTTTAAAATAATTTTAATCTAATAGTATTCTAATAGCCTTTCCTTAATATTTTGCTATAATTTTGGAATTTTAATTAAATATTAATTAGTAATTAAATTGCATGGTTCATTTAGAAACCCCCCCTCCCCCCGGTAGGCATAGAGGGTTTTCAATTATTGTCCACATATTATACCTATCACCTTTCCACATATGCCCCGGCATTAGCTGAGTGTCTGCAAGGCTCTTACGCACTTCGCCGATATGCCCAGCAGCTCCCTCGACCTCGGGACGAGACATGCAATGGGACGGACTGCGTGCTTCATGATCAGTTCCCAATGATATACACCAAAACACGGCCTATATTTGCTGATTGCAAGCACGCACAGTCAGGTCTGTTTGCCCGGAAGAACGTCTTACGCGCGACTTGTTGCAAGTGAATGAAATGGTATTGGTTGTTCCAGATACGACAAAGACTCGAGTTTCGAGTATCCAATATCTCGTGATTATGGAAGAAAATACAAATCTCTCCGTCCTCGGCACCCCCATATAATCTCAATCACAAGTTTTTTCGTGTCTAATTATGAAGGCCCATCCCTGTTGTAAGTCTCCTCCTGTCTTGTGTCTTCCTTATGGGCAAGAAAGATCGTAGCCCTGGGGGACCGTGTTGAGGTCACCAGCGCCGAAGATGCCAAAGTCGGGGTTCGCCTGGCCGTTCTGCGACTCCTGCAGGTCGTACCACCAGAGGTTGATGTTGTTCTCGACCAGGGTGCAGGCAATCTCCTTCCAGTAGGTGCGCGCGTTTGCGGCGCTGGCGACGGCCTGACCAAATTCGTCGCCCTTCACGGGCCAGCCGGTCTCGGTGACGTAGACAGGCTTGCCCTGGGAGATGGCCATGGTCTTGTTGAGGCCGTTGTAGAAGAGGTCCGACGCCGCTTCGATCGAGTTGCCGTTGGCCTTCTCCCAGTACGGGTAGCCGTCGAAGCCAATCCAGTCAATCTCGTTGATGACCTTGGTGTTGGTGCCGTTCTCGAAGCTGTCGTAAGTGTCGACGTGGCCCACGGGGACACTCGCCAGCTCGGTGCCCGCGATGGCCGTGCGCACCTTGGAGATGTAGCTGATGAGCGTGTCGGCGTCCACGCCCGGGCTGGACGAGTCGCCCTCCGCGTCCCTATACAGATCCTCGGACCCGACAGAGATGCCCACGACGAGGTCTGTGAATGCGGTGCCGTAGGTGGAGATGGCCGACTTCAGGGCCGTGATCTCGTTGTCGATCGCCGACGTGCTGCCAGACACCCACATGCCGAGGAGAAGGGTCGTCTTGGTCGCGATGGCGGCAGGGATGGCCGAGATGGGGTCGCTGGCGGATCCGTATTGGACTGTTCATACCAGTCAGCATCAACATGTTCAGGCTCATGATATGTCATGAGATTGATCGACAACCCTCATGCGGGAGATCGACATGGCGAAAAAAAAATAAGGTGGGGAATGAGGCTGAAAAACAATGTAAACTGCTAACCCATAGTGTAAAGGCGAGCGCTGTTCCATCCGGTTGTGTTCGCCAGGTTCTGCGCCCTGTTGAACTCGTACTCGAAGTCGTTCTGGGTCTTCCCCGTATAGTCGAGGAAGAAGGCACCATAGTTGAAGCCCTTGATGCCCGAGTTTGCGGCGCTGACGGCGGCTGCGGATGAGCTGCTGTCCGGGGCGACAACGGCAGCCACAGGGGGAGTAAAGGAGGAAGACGGGACCGGTGTTCCCGTCGGGGCTGTGGCGTTGTAGCCGCTGTAGAATGAGCTCGCGGCGGTGGCCACGGCTGCTACGGCACTCGACTTCTTGCTGCACACCATCTTGACGGCTGGTTTGGTTGGTATTGGTATTAATTGCTTCGTGCAAGGCGGCCTGAGTAACAAAAAGGCAGGGAAGGAGTAACAGGGAATTATTAAATAATAGTGTTGCCTTGGTTTAGGGGGAGGGAAAAGCGAGTGACACCCGTGAATCTTGAAAGAGTGATGATCCAAAGGTGGGTGAGAGGAAAAAGGTGAGCTCTTCGATGGCCCAGGAGAGGGCTGGACCGGCCATGTTTAAAGGCGATCTGTTTGGTGATCGAAAACAGGGAATTTGTTGATCTCCCGGCGCCGAGTGATCTCGTATCTGGGCGTCGTGGTCCGCAATGAGTGGTGATGAGTGGACCACAGACGCGGTTGACCAGGCCTGCCAGGTCGAGACCTCCTGGACCTCTGGGGCTTTTTGATTGCGGTGGGTCCGGTATTGCTATTTCTGTGAAAATCTCCGGGTCCGGGGCCCACAGCTGGTTGGCCGGAGGGCTGTGAAGGCCGCGTAGACCCCGTCCAAGTTCAGGGATGTTGCCGCCCAGGCGCGCCGAATAATGATGTCAGGCAACGGTCTTTTTGCCGTGAACAACGCAATATTGAATTCAATGGTCTGCGTCGTACTACCACGGTATGTCAGGATGCGTTCAAGTTGGCTCGTACTATATCTTTGCCGATTCCCGCCTGATGCCCTGAACGTCGGCAACTCGGGTTGCACTTGGTCGACCTGGTTCGGCGGCCAACTTTTGCATCCATCCCTGAATCAGATGCTGCGGCGAGGTTGTCAATTTCGACAGTGGGTTGGCCTCAGGGGTAATTCGGCCAACAAAGACCGAGCCGTGGCCCTTCCACTGCCAAGGGAAATCTCGTCGCTCGCTAATGCTTGCAGGAGAACATCCAACCGAGATCACATACTTTCCACCCCATCGCTAATCGCTACAATAACCTAGAACAAACGTTCGATTGGACCATCTTATTCTAGAAGCATTCAGAGCACGAACCAACCAGAATAGGGATTAACAAATCTTGAATAATCTTGACGAATGAACCCCCCCCCCTTTTTCTAACCGGCCTCACCGCCCATCAATCAAGAAAGGCACCTCACGCCGAGTTTCAGGTCCGCCAGCCAGAGTATTGAGCAATCGAAATCACATCACTTTACAGGGTCACTTGCGTGATGGCTCACATATCCTTTTCTAGGCCTTCATACTGGTCTAGAATCCCATTTTTCCGTCCTAGACCTTTGCCTTGCATCTGGCAGCAAGCTGAGATTGTCTGCAGCTGAGCCAAAGGCATCGTCCCGGAGTGGCATTCACGTTCCACCTTTTACATGTTTCGCGTGTCCGCGAATACGACGTCACATTGCACAAGCCGGAATCCCTTTGGCTAATTTACATTTCCCACGACCAATCGTCGGGAGTATAATGAGCAAAAGCTTTCGGTCGAGATGTCTCACTGCGATTCCGCGCCGATGGGCAAGCTCTTGTTGAATGCACTGACGATGCGATGTGGGTCTCAAGCAAATTAATGCCGTAGCTTGTGGTCCTCAGAGTCTCCCAACTGGCTTGGACAAAAGTCAAACGATTTGAGGCTGTATTTGGAGATATAACCTGTGCGTATGCTACTGATAGTCTGGGTAGGGCGTAGTGTACCTAGATGGTCAGCGATGGATGCTTCGAGTTGGATGCAACTATTCTTCAGGTAGGTAATTACAGCACTAGATACCGATGGTTAGCAGGCTGGTCATCTTGATACTCGATGCTCTCCCATCAGGAAGATTGTTGTCATCTTCATGCGCACCCCGTGAGATACAACATAAGCAATCATTAATGAGGATACTTCTAAAGTCCATTGTTGTTGACGAACCCGTAAATGGCCGTCCTTGGAGCGGTCCTTGGCTGGTGTGTTTTACGTTACTAAGTACTGCTGTCAAGATTCTACATTGTGATTATCGAACAGGGTGGTCTGTAATCGAATTATCGGCCATGTATCTGCAGTTATTGTGGGAAGCTCCTCTTTATAGAGAATGGCGCACTGTAGTGCCTACCGGGGGGAGGGGGGGTTTCTAAATAGACCGCGTAATTTAATTACTAATTAATATTTAATTAAAATTTAAAAATTATAGTAAAATATTAAGAAAAGGCTATTAAAATACTATTAGATTAAAATTATTTTAAAGGGCTATATTATATTAAAAATATATTATATTAATATTAATACTATATTAATACTATATTAATACTATATTAATATTTAGCGATATTAAAAACGAAAAGGCTATTAGTTTAAACCTTATTATCTTTAAATCTATAGCTATTTTTAAATATTTTTATAGTTTTATAAATAGTTAAGAAGCTTATAGTTAAGCTAGAAAAAAAGAAATAAGTAGTTAAATTAAATACCTTTAAAAAAAAAAGTAAAAAAAAAAACTTAATTTTTAGCTAAATATTAAATACTTAATATAATATTAATATTATATTAATATTATTTTAATATATTTTAGTATAGATTAAATGTTATATTATTTTCGTTTTATATAAATAATGTAAGGTATATAAAAAAAATAATGTTAACCTATTAATTTAATTTTAATATTATTGCTATACTCTATTACAGTGCTTTCGCGATGCTTTCATTTACCCCCCCCTTCCCCTGGTAGGTGGTGGGTCCTGGGCACTGCAGCAGCCCACAATTGATGCTGTTGCATCCGCGCATCTGCGACCGGCCACAAGCCGCCCCATCAAAATGCCTCACTCAAGGTCGTTCGCATAAAGAAGTGGTCAAATCGAGGTCCACAAAATGAACGGCAGTATTTCTGTCACCTATGCACTATTGCCGCGAGGCGTTGTACGAGAAACTTAGAGCGTGCTAACATTGAAGTGAGCATGCCGTGACAGTATTTCTTTTCAGATTCTGTGGTTTTACCAGAACAAACCTATCTCGTGGCCAAGCTGCAACAGACGAGCGGATATGTAAATGGATTTTAACTGTACCTGAGATATAACGCTTCTTCGACCTAGGTTGTGAAGTGACGAGGTCATGCCAGCTTATTTGTACCTGTGCATGGCCAGGAAGTTCTCCTGCATTCAATACGAGACCAGAAATATAATATTTGACTTCTTGCTGTTTGGAGGCCCCTTTTTACCGCGCTCCTGAAACACCACAACTGGCCATGATTGTGTATCGCTCCGGCGGCTTCGCCGACTTGAGGATATACGGCAGCTTCGGAGTTTCGGAGCGCTCGACGGTTTTGGCAGCCACCGCATCAGCCACGACCCAACATCAATGCATACATAGTACTTGGCGGGAGTGCGCAGCATAAAGTTTTCACTGAAACGAGCGCACCCAACCAAAAGTCAATTAGATACGGCTTCCTAAGGGGGTGGTTCAGGGCTCACACAAGAGTGTACGAATCGTTGCAACTGGCCCAAAATGGCCTCCTTCACCGTATGGGCCAAGCCACACTCATTTTCATAAGTCGGCGGCGAGATCGAAGTGACCGCCACTGCGATCAAGGCCATTGGAAAGTAATACATAAAGGGCGAAGGGCGGCTTCGAATCTAACGATATGTCTAGCTTCTTATACTCTCGCTATTCCATTGTCTCTCGTTGATCAAGCTACAGGCACCACTGCAATCCCGTCAGCTTCGACAATCACGTAGCCGTTCTCTTAAAATAGAATATTGCCAATAGCTGTCATCATGCGTTTCACCATTTTTTCCATCGTCTCCATGGCTGCTCTGGCAGCTGGCTTCCCGTCCGGCTCGGGCTTGAACTTCCTCGCCGCGAAACGATCGAGTTGTGCCACCACAAATGCGGTCGAATTCCACTTCAATGACACCAGCATCGGCACAATGAAGTCTTGCACCACAGACGTCACAAACCGAGGCAGCGACTCCTTGCCAACACTCCGTCGAGACACCGACACCAACACCACTTGCGTTGACGGCCCACGGACAAACTACACCGTCATGTCCAAGGACACACTCGAGAAGATCGCGCTTCAGTTCGACTCGGGAGTCTGCAACATCGCCAAAGCCAACGGCCTCTCCAATCCCGACTTCATCATCGCCGATCAGGTCTTGATCATCCCGACGGGAGTATGCAAGGCCGAGGTTGACAATCAGAGCTGTCGAACGGCAGCCGGCACGGCCACATGTGTCCCTGCAAGCGCCACAGTGTCATCCACCTACTCTGTTCGCAGTGGCGACACATTTTTCCTCATCTCTTCGAGGCTGGGCATTACTTTGGACTCCTTGGTTGCTGCCAACCCGGGTGTAAATGCAGGCGATTTGAAAATCGGTCAGGTCATCAACATCCCTATCTGTACCAGTCAATAGCATCATGATAAAGATGGTGAAGAAAGGGTGAGTTCGAAGAGCGGTAGTTTTCTTACGATGGTCTCGGACTCAACTGGTCATCTTCATGTCAATATTAGCAGGACTAGATTTAGGAACCTGCCATAGGCACAATGTATTTCAGAGGTAAATGATGAATCAATTGTTTCATGATATGTGGGCTCTATGACAGATGCATTTTTAGGCTACTGAGTGATTCAGTGAAGTCAAAGAATCCTGCGTAGCAGCTGCAAAGGCAGGTTTACTTTGTTTATGCAGTTGACATCTAATTAAGTCTGGCTAAGGCAATTTTACTTAATCCACGAGACCACTATGCGTGTTGGAATGATATGGAATGTTCTCCCTATTATTAATACGTGTTATCTGTTTTCCCAAGCAACTGGCACTGTATTCTAGATTGTCTATATGTAGGAGCTAGAGCGCCCACCTAGACGTGGTTAGTAGAATTGAATACCAAGCGATTCATTCAACAAAGCGAGCTTCTCACAACACTTAGTCTCTTTCAGACTTTCAAACGCGATCCGGATCATTTGATATGGGGTTAGGCTTCGATGTTCCCCATTAATTCCTCTAAGGATACTCACGAATGAATGACGAAAATATAGGTGCTAGTTCAGCCCGGCGGGGATACAGCATTCGCCTTTTCCAACAATGAGATCTTCTAAAAAGTCACAGTATTTTACCAGCCCCATACATTCTTGGGTCAACTAAACGTTGGATTTGCTTCCAGCCCACATGTTAGGCTTCGACCTCGTCAGCCGTTGAAGGCCCATCCAAGGGGTGTTGATAGGTGTGTCTCCTTTGCACAGAAAGACATCATAGAGAAAACCTCCGAATAAACACCCACAAAATGGCGCCACCATGGGAATCTACCAGTGATCAGCGTGTAAATATAAGCGTTAGGGTATCAGAGATGGAAAGCAATGTCGCAGAGGAGATGCGTACCCAGAAATAATAGCCGCCTGCAGAAAAGACATCACTGCCATAGCCCAGGATGTATGACACTAGCCTGGGCCCGAAATCCCTTGCAAGATTGATAGCGTAACCTGTCTGCCAGCCGAAACAGGCACCTATACCAAAGATGAGGAAGAACATGCAGAGTGGTTGTAAGTCGCCAGCCCCGGCATCAACGAAGGCATAGATATTGAACATGAGCAGAGAGCTCGCAACAAACTCGCTTATAAACATGCCACCTCTTGTCATGAAAGGCGCCGGGTATGTGCAGAAGATGCCAGCGCTGGACGTATTGCCGCCAACCGTACGGATCCCGGGACCTCCTTCGAAATTGTCAATAGCCAGTCTGTAGTTGAAGTACACTATGAACGCTCCAGCCATGGCACCGAGTAGCTGCGCGATGAGGTAGACAGGGAACTTGCGCCAGGGGAAACCCCGAAAGACACAGTTCGAAAGTGTGACGGCCGGATTGAGATGACCACCGCTCTTTGTCCCGACGTAGGCACCAATCATAACGGCCAGCCTGTTGTAACATAATTAGAATGGTGTTGCACCAGACGTTAAGGCAGGGCGTCGAAGCAATGTTGATCTCTCTAAAAGATTGATGGATGGGATATACTTGCCCCCAACCCCACGATATACTCTGATAGTCGCCTTTTTTGTTATCACTTAGAAGGACTTGTGCCACGACACCATCACCAAATAAGATCATAACCATCGTGCCAAAGAACTCAGAGAATGGTTCCTGTAGATGCCGTCTGACCTTGCACCATAACAGCTCTTGTTCTTGGATGAAAGCGACAGGTGTCCCTGGTGAAGTGAGGTGTTCCCCATGTTCAACCATCTGGCTGCTTGAGCTCAAGCTGGTGAAGCGGAGGGCAGGAGCCTTGTCCAAGGATGGCATCAAATCATCCTTGATCTCCATGATTTGGGTGTTTGTCTGAGTAGCCATTGAAGAATCTGAACAATATTATCGGCAGCACTATGACTGTATCATGCTCTTGGAGCAAGTATAATGGGGAGAAAGTAATGGAGTAAGACAGCTATCATGAATAGAAGTAGCAGATAATCCCGGCGTCAGCGGCATCGACAAACTGCCGTGTATATAATGACCAAGTCCACACCACAGTATGCTCACCGTCATCGGTTGGCCTTGACTAAAGACGGCAACAGAGTTCTTGGTACGACGCTGTACTGATCTTGGGGGCACCTTGGTTCCAAGGATGTCGTTCGTCGCCGTAGGGAGTTTCAAGTTCTAGAAGCTGGTCCCATGCATGTCCCCATCAAATGTGAGGTCTGGGAGGATGTTGGTCCAAGCAACGGCATTCAGCTCGGCTGACAGATGTCACTATGTCAATGCGTCACCTAAATCGAGTCTACGAAGCAGACGGACCATCTGGCTCCAACTCTAACAATTTACGAAGCGCTACAATGCGCCAGTCTTCTCTAGAGTTTCCCTGCAGCATTTGGATGAGCCCTGAGACGCGCACACGATTTCTGCTCCAGGGAGACCGTCGATGCTTGGGCCAGGTCCGATCGCCGTCTCGATCACAGGAGATGACCTCGAGATGGCTCCCACCCTTAGCATCCGGATTATACGGCAGAGCACCTGGGCAGTCACCAAACCTCGGTGGTTCCAAGACTCCAAGGCGCTGCCAAGATCCGAGGGCAGTGAAAACTTGGTTCGTACCCTCACCTCGATATCTCTATTTGTTGCTCCTTTCTCTTGCGGACGACGAAGGAATGAGGGGCAAGTTGTAGACAGAACTAGTAGCTCGAGAGAACAGGCGTAGCCAACGGGCTGGGAAGTTATGCAATGATCATGTAATGCTGCCGCGCGGGATGAGGCTTCCAATTGAAGAAGGTTTGCCTATCAGCGGCGAGACCATAGGACTAATGAAAGTATAAGTATCCTAAAAGCCGAAGCTGCGCCGTGGTCTTTGGTGAAGATCAGGAGGGGTATGTCTCGACATGGTACCTATGTAAGTTGAAGCAATCGTACGATGTTTTGTGGCCTTGTCCAGGTTAGATGAGGCACGAGGTCGGGATTCGGAAAGGCCTTATGGTGGGAAGTTGGGATGGCCTCGCCCAAGCGGCCCCCTCTTTTCAAGAAAACGGAGATTCGCACGTATGAAATCGGAGGGGTACACGGGTACATAAGGGCCACCACCCAAATTAGTATATACACCATTATTTTAGCCCTACCGCTATTACCGCCGGCTACTATATTATAAGTATACCTAAATAAATACTTACTATTAATAGTTTATTTTAATAGTTAAGCTATTAAAAACTTTTATAATTAAAAGTTATAAGATATTTTTATTATACTTTAAATTTATTTATTTTAGCCCTAATCTTTATATTACTATTAAAATTTTAATAGATTTTATAGCTTTATTTAAATTATTCTTAAAGCTTTAATAAATATTATATTTATTATAAAAAGGTTTAAAAAAGAAAAAAAGTTAAAAAGTATTAATTAATAATAACTTATAATAATAATATTAATATTTAAATTATAATAAGTAATTTATTATTATATATTAAAACTTAATAATTAGGTACCTTTATTATTACTATAATATAAGAAAATTAATATTTAAATAATTAAAAAAAATTAATATAAATTTAATTAATTTTAATAAAAAGGTAAAGAATATAACAATTTATTAATTAAAGGTTATTATTTATAAGTTAATAATAATAGGGGCTTTATAGGTTAATAAATAGGTTAGCTTTAAAAAAACTAGTATAGATATTAACTTAACGTTAAATTATAGCCGCTAATTAGCTATAGCTTATGGCCGGCAGACCTATACGTGTTTCCTCCGATTTTGTACGTGCGAATCTCCGTTTTCCTTTTCAAACGCGAACCACGCTATAGTCTAATGCCATCTGCGATCTAGCAGGACTAGTCCGATCCCACATGGTTCCCCAGATTCAACCTTGACAATGCGACGTTCCCCATGGGGTACCCAAATCAGGGGTCAGTGGGTTTGGCAACGCGCTTCATTCTTGGCCAAATCATCAATTTTCCTCCCATTCCTCGGATCCCGAAAGTGAACAAGGGCGGGGGAGCCCGGGATTCTTTTCACTCGTCTGACGTCCATGACACCCGCTACATGCGTAGGTTTATTCCAAGGGGCCGTGGCCGGTTCGCAAACCGCAGCTTATCCCTAGTTGGTTACTTCTCATTGCCTCCCAAACGCCTGCCAGCTCCGAAGTCCGCATTATCTAACGCACGTCTTCCAACCACTGAACCTTGGAATCACCATAACATAACTGCACATCGGGCTTGTCAATCATTTCTGAGCATCATGAATGGGACAAACGGGACGAATGGGACTGCCAAGCAGACCTTTGTTGGCGCGATAGACCAAGGCACGACAAGCTCTCGGTTTCTGATCTTCAACCAACGCGGCGAGGTTGTAGTGACGCAACAGATCGAATTCACTCAAATCTACCCTAAGCCTGGGTGAGTCACTACAACCGCATGCGTCTCCCTTCAAGAGAGCTCACGGACTGTGTCACAGATGGCATGAGCATGATCCACAAGAGATAGTCACGTCTGTTGAGGAGTGTATCAATGGCGCTGTGCAGACCTTTACGGATCTGGGGCACTCAGCTACCGACATTCAATCTGTCGGCATCACCAATCAACGTGAGACGACTGTGGTCTGGGACAAGCAAACAGGCGAGCCTCTGTACAACGCGATAGTGTGGACAGACACTCGCGCTGCCGAGCTTGTGAGGCACTTGAAGCGCCGCCCCGGCGCTGATAAGATCACAGCGCTTTGTGGACTGCCGCTGTCAACGTATCCATCAGTTGCTAAGCTCCTCTGGATGCTGGAACACGTCCCAAAGGTCAAGGAAGCATATGACTTGGGCAATCTCGCCTTCGGCACTGTGGACACCTGGCTCATCTTCAAGCTGAATGGCGGCATAGCCAAGAACTTGCTCGTGACGGATGCGACCAACGCGTCGCGGACTATGTTCATGAATCTGAAAACTCTCGCATATGATGACAGTCTGCTCAACTTTTTCGGCCTGGACCGCGAGAAAATTTGCCTCCCGCGAATCATCTGTTCGTCCGAGCCATCTGCATACGGAGCGCTGTCGTCGACTTCACTCAAGGGGACGCCTATCACAGGATGTCTAGGAGATCAATCCGCGGCTTTGGTGTAAGTAATCTTCACAGACCCCTTGTACCTCACCATAACCACATCATGTGCACCTGAGAACTCTCAGTCCTGGTGGCTGTTGTTGTGAGATGGCCATGTGCACATGTTCCCTCGTTTCGCTTTTCCTCACTTGGATTTTGTCATGACACTCTCAAAACTAACTTCTAATATCCTAGTGGGCAAAAAGGCTTCACTCCGGGGCTTGCCAAAAACACGTATGGGACTGGTTGTTTCCTTCTCTATAACGTCGGATCTGAGCCTGTTCTCTCCACCCATGGTCTTTTGACAACGGTAGCCTTTGACTTCGGACCCAGAACACGCATGTATGCACTCGAAGGTAGTATCGCTGTGGCTGGCTCCAGCGTCAAATTCCTTGTGGACAACCTCGAGTTTGCCGATACCAGCAGCAAGATCTCAGAGCTGGCCGAGTCAGTTCCGGATAATGGCGGTTGCACCTTCGTCACCGCGTTCAGTGGGCTGTACGCCCCATATTGGTATGATGATGCTCGTGGGGCATTGTTTGGAATCACGTCCTATACGAAGAAAGGCCACATCGCTCGAGCCACACTCGAGGCGACTTGCTTCCAGACAAAGGCCATCTTGGAAGCCATGGAGAAAGACAGTGGGCACGCGTTGACAGAGTTGGCTGTTGATGGAGGAATGTGTGACTCTGACATCACGATGCAGGTGTGTTAAGAGTAAATTGCACCACCAGTATCGAGAAAGGAAGCTGACACGATACAGACCCAGGCAGACTTTATTGGAATCCCAGTCAACAGACCAGCCATGCGCGAGACAACAGCTCTGGGCGCAGCAATTGCTGCGGGGCTTGCTGTCGGGGTATGGGACAGCTTCGACGACCTTGCCATGGTGAACACTGAGGGCAAAACGATTTTCAAGCCAAAGCTTAAGAAGCAAGAAAGTGACAGACAATTCAGCCGGTGGCAGAAGGCCGTGGAAATGAGCAAGGGGTGGCTGTAAATGATCAGGTATGCTGGCGATATACTCACAGATACTCTTGGTCTCGCACCTTTCCGTTCTGTCTTTCGTCTCCTTATTATTCCACCAACAGGACTCACTCAAAGGCCCAATCAGGTGCAATCGTGAAATTTATCTGGAACACGCCATAATTTGAATGAATTAATCAATTGCTTTCTTTTCACATGTGATTGTTAAACCTTCCCTAAGTAGTCCTAGGGCTCTACAAGCAAATCTGTACTTATAGATTCTGGGGTATTGTACTACATTCTTACTGTGCGGGGCCAGTGAAGCGATACACCACGTCTTCAAACCTCTCCTCTGGAAATACGTAAAGCCACCTCACTGTGCAGCTCTTCGCCCTCGCCACAGAACAAGCCGTGTTCAGAGTTACCGGGAATCCACACCGTCATACCCTGACTCACTCGTCGTCTCTCTCCGTCCACCCCCAGCTCACCAGTGCCGAATAAGATATAGTATATCTCGGCCTGTTTGTGTCTGTGAAGGGCTAGAGAGCCCTGGGCTGGGCAGGTTGCAATGCCGGCACTGAGAGAGATGTGCTTGAGGTTGTAGGTGCGGATGGAAGCGTGTGCCACGTTGTGTTTGCTTTGTCGGCTTCTGCAAAGCAAGATTGTGGGTGTCTCAATGCCTCGTCGTCGAGGAAGATTGGCTTCTCAAGTTGACCTGGCGCAGTGGCCACGATGCTGTCCTACTTCTTCTCCTGTGTACGTAGAGTGGACAAACCTTGATATATCGCGAGCTCTGAACGTTCTGCGCATCAAACTGATAGGGTATTTACCAGGGAAATCCTTGACCTTAGTTCTGATATTCAGGCAGAAATCGATGCCATTATGACGGTTACCGGCCCCTCACTACGTTACTTTTTCCGATACCGAGGCCCAACTATCTTTTCTAGTGGTCTGCGTAGAGGTCCCGGACCGGTCCCGCTCCAACTTCAAGTACCTAGGTACCGACACTGGCGAGGCTAGAGCCGCATGGACTAAAAAAAGAAACAGCAAGTGGGGACAAGATAACCACGAACAAATTACCTCAAGGTGATAGTGGTCAACCCGAGTCTGAAGGGCGGGGGCTTCCGAGCTTCAAAGGCACTCAACTTGCTGGGCCGTGGGCTTCGGAGCATCTGGGATATTTGAGGTCGTTGTACTCTGTGTGTGGGATATCGATGCCAGCCGAGAAGGTGGCGCCAGCGACAGAAGTGAAGGGCGCAAGAACAAGAGAAGTGTGCCTCTGACAACATAGCAGCCAGTCTCAATTTCGACCAGAGCTGATATTGATGATCAGGTCGTTCGGCTGCAACTGTGCGTCGACGTGGACCATCATCTGTTGATGCCCAGCGGCGAGGCGGCCCTACGTCCCGAAATAGGGCCATATACTGCGCCGACTCCGGGGTTATAATGATATCTGTATACGACCCGTTCTAGATTCTGGTAGATTGAGATCAACATGTTCCGCTAAGAGTGGAAAACAAGCTCGACTGCTATCAGAGCGGGCGGCTACCCGTGACGACTTCGCGGCCGAACCTAGGTATGTTGATAAGCACTTGAAACGACACGTGTTGTGCCGATCTCGTAAACCAAATCACAAGCTCTCGTATAGGTCACGCTTCCCGGGAAAAGGAAGAGTTGGATCGAAAGTAAAAGTATAAAGTTCTGCCGCCCACGGACAGTAACGTTGCGGCTGTCATCCTGTCCGCGAGGGTGGGGGGTTGTGTCTTCGCCGTATCACGGTCGATAGAGATGGAAAGCTTTGGTCCCTGGGTGTTATAAACAAGCTCCTACTAGTAGGTCGTAGCTAAGATATTCAAGTTGTCGACTTCATGAATATTCTCAGACACAGTCAGAGCCACCGAATTCTGTACCCAGATGTCACGAATAGAACCACTGCACTACTCGTACAAAAGCGACGCCGCTATCTGCCATAGGCACATAGCGTATATAACGTGACACCAGATGATCCGTGTCTGACCACTATCATCAATGATACCTACTCCAGCCGTCCAGTGATTCTATGAAGAATTCTTCTTATGAGCTTTGCGTTCTCCCGGCTCATGGATCATCGAAGAGACTGACCTCGTATAGGCCCCATGTGCCACACTTGGACCAGTCTTCACCCGGCGGGCGATTGTCCAACTTGCCTGTGCATTGGGGATGAGGACTCCTGACCAGGCTCGCAATAGGAGTTACCACAGCTTCGGTCTGTCCGATGTACCTGTCTGGCCTCCTTCGAGGAGGTGATAAGTCACAAGGTGGCAAGTCGCTTCACGAGCGAATTGTTGACTTGCAATGCATCCACCTCGTTCTCAGCACACATGCAGGCGTGTGAGCTGCTTTGGCAATATGTTTCATTGGTGGAAATTGCTACGTGGTGTGATCAAAGGCGTAAATTAGGAGAGTGATTCGATGCAGCGGCCTCAAAAGTCTGACTTCCTGGGCAGAGAGCGACTATCATACTAGGAGATTGAATGCTCGGCAGTACAAACCATGTTGTACATATGTGGGACTCGGGAGTAGACCTGTCAAAAGGCGGGCACGGCAGGGCACGGCAGGGCACGGCAGGGCACCCAGAGGCCTGGTTTCTCAGGGGTAGCCGGGTCCAACCGCCCGCACCATCGAGTCATGTGGCTGGATCTAATTGTGGACTGAACTGCATTCGGACGGTGTTCGCGGACATGTGGTCACTTGCAAAAGCGCGACTGGCATGGCACAGATCTGATGCGCCACGTCAACCAAGCGAAGCCGATGCACAAGGACGCATCGTCTCCGACTTTGTCACCGTATACTGTGGTACATGTATTTCTTGCGTGCGGGACAAGCCGGTTTTTGCGGGCGGGCCAGGTCGAAGGATTGCACATACTAACATGGTGCGCGTGACACAGTCTCACAACAGGACGCTTACCCTAGGGTACTATTCTGCGTATGACGATGATGCACGTAACTGCGGGGCGGGCTGAATTCTGGGCGTCGGTCTGCAGGTTGGCAATAGTTGATTGAGCAAGGGCTGAAAGGAGGGCGAGGGCGGACAAAAATGCCCGTAAAAAAGACGCAACACGGGCCGTACCGCCAGGCGTGAAGCTCAAAATACGCTGCGGTACGGAGCATACTGTCGCCCGCGAGCTGAGGCAGTTTTGTAGGGGCTGGCATCGCGACTGGAGGTCTCGAACATTATGGAAGGCCTGTACAAATTGCGAATGACACGCAAGACTGGAGTCATTTGGATCCATTACCCCAGAATTACCCCAATATTACCCCAGAGAAACCATTCCAAACGGCTATAACGTAATTGTAATTGTGCCATTGTCCCAAGCCGGGAGCGCTTGGAGAACCTCACCGTGTCACATGAATTCACCCCGGTCGTCAATGCTTCAACTCACTCCGTCACGTTGCCCGGACTTGCAACAGACTGGCCAAAATCAGAGGCTCCTTTACGTAAATTGTCGCCATTCATGCACTGCATCCAGATCTGGCGTGCTTCAGTGCTGATGTTGCTGAAGTGTGCACCGCTTTCTGATGAAACAGATACGGCATCGCAGCTTGAGTCTCTCCGGCTGTCGTCGCCCCCGGCTGAAATGATATAAAATGGCCCGCGCCGGTTGCATCTCTGAGCAGCCTGAACGACTCCCATTGTGGATCGACGAACACACACTACCCAACATATCTATTCAGATCCTACTCTCAACAACTTGTCCATCATGGGCGTCATCATCCAGGGCTCAAGTGATACCATCACCCCCATCCACTCCAAGGGGCGTTACTTCTTCAAAGGAGACCAGCGAGTGAGTGCTCGTCGATGCTCGGTCTGGCCCTGCTGATTTGCTGACTGGGCCGTTCAGTTCCTCATCAAAGGCGTTGTGTACCGCCTACACAGCCAGGGGCCTCTCGACCCCCTCGTGGACGACCGCCTGGAGGATCTCCACCGGGATATCACACTTTTCAAGGAGCTGGGGCTGAACACCCTCTTCATATGTGGGTACCATCTGCAGTCGCATCTTCATGTTGACCTGATGACAAGTTCTAATACGGGTATCAGACCACATTGACAGCTCAAGAAACCACAATGCCGCCATGCAACTCCTAGCAGAGGCTGGAATTTACGTCCTGATTGTAAGTTGCCTGACCCCAAGAAGGCATCCCATGCAGCGGGTGGTCTCTGGGAGAAAAAGGCTGATCGCAGGGAATAGAGCCTTCCGACATCATCATGTACGAGTGATGACTCCGGGACGACCACAACTTTCCGTCCATACAATTCACAATTGCTCGAAGACTGCTTCGCAACAATAGACTGTATGGCTCAGTACCCAAACACTCTTGGCATCATCGTTGCCAATGGTGCAATGAGCACAATCTACTCGACTGCTCTAGCACCCATGATCAAGACAGTGATCAGGGATGTCAAGAGGTACATGGCGACAGCGGAAGAAATCACAGGGCAGCGACAACTGCCAATTGGATACAGTGCCTCGACAGGCAGGCTGATCCTAAGGACAACCTTTGATTACTTCACGGCTGGGAAGGACGACGAGACGGTTGACTTCTTCTGCGTGAGTCCGCACCTTGGTTTGCAGACGTTGAGAGGCACTGATAGGCTAACACGCTACTGTAGTATGCAAACTTCAACTGGTGCGGCCAGTCAACGTTGCACATCTCCGGCTATAAGCAAGAGCTAAAGACCTTTGACAAGGCACACATCCCCGTCTTCTTCTCCCAGTACGGCTGCAACCTGGGCACATGCGGCAAGCGCATCTTCCAAGAGACTTCAGCCATCTACTCGCCAGCCATGAGCCGTGTGTTCTCTGGCGGCATCGCTTATGAGTTCTATGACTCGCCAGACATCAGGTCGGGTCTCTGGGGTTATGGGCTTGTAAGGAACGAAGATGCGGTAGTGGGCAGGGGGGTCACCAAGCTCCCTGACTTTGAGAGCCTGAGGCAGAGACTTGAGAAGTGTCAAGATGGGAGCGTCGTGCAGGAAGAAATGGAGGATGGCGATTTTGAGTTGTCGTCGACGGAGATTCCACCTCTGTCACCTCACTGGAAGGCGGGTCATGCCATGCCTTACAGCATGGCCAATTGGAATGAGGTAAGACAGAGCCTCGAGGAGAAGGCGTGGATGGAGGTTGAGGTTGACGAGCTGACCACGACTCCTAACATCCAGTTGAGCCATCAGCCAAAATTCATCAGGGCCTAGGTTTTGGGTAGGGACAGGGATAAGGCGCATTCTGGAGGGGAGGGTTCAAGGAGCTTAAAAGGAATTCAAGCCACGTACTGTAGTATCTTACCAAATAATATTCTTTCCACGTCAGCTTCCGGACAGTTCCAGCTCCCCGGTCGATCCCGGTCGAGCCGCGAACTGATCAGCAGCCGACAACCTCGTCCTCTCCGAGGGTCGTTGAAGCGGCGCGCGGCTGGGATTCGAATCTCGGCTTTCCTTGCCGGGCCAGTCTGTTCTCCCTCCCATTTGTCACCGCTTTTCAACGAGATCTACGACCCGGCTTACGTACAACTTCTGTAATGAAATAGCTTCAAAGTTTCACTGCCCTGTTAATGTAGGATGTGCTGACAGAATATACAGTAGCATGACAAACCTGACGAGAACATCCATCCCCTGCAGCCAACAACCAAGACAGGCGGGCAGCGGTCATCATCCGGTTCCTTATAAAGTATGCGCGCCGTCGCTGCTGTCCCCGAGCCTGGGCATTCGGCGTGCCAAGACGGCGACCGCAGGAGTGCTACTCCACCGTCTGGATACCCAGTCGTCCAAGGGTGGTCAATATCCTGGGTCCCGAGGTCTACATGTGGAACCCATTCTGCGCAGGTGGGCAAGCGCGGCAACCCCAAGGCTCTGGTGATTCCGAACAGATAACCCCAGAGGCGCTGTGGCTCTGTCGGGGACAGATGCGAGGGAGTGCGTGCACAGAGACTGTTGCAAGAGTTAGCCAGTTGTACTCAAGTGCTCGGATCAGTGCAAAAGCCACGTGGTGATAACGGTCGGCCCTGTACTTTAGGAAGCGAATTCCATTCTGTACAGTACATTCTCACCGTGAATAGACGGCGCCCGCCATTGCCTGAGGCACTAGAGCCCGAGCTTGAGCCTGGGGAAAGTGAGCACGGTTGGGGGGGAAATTCTCGGACAAAACCCGACAGGCAGGAGTTCACCGTCAGATAAGCACGTCCAATGAGGATACCTGTATGCCATAGCACCGCTGCAGTACGTGCAGACGCTTCTGAAATCTGGGCGAGCTGACGAGACAAGGCGTTGGGCGTTGCGTGCGCAAAGCGACCACCTACATACACGTACAGTATCTACAGTAGAGTCCTGCACAGTCGACGTCGAGGTCAGCTCACCTGCAACACGTGCTTCTCCTCCTGTGCCTCCTCCAACCGTTCGTCCTCCTCATCAGGACCAAGGCAGACACTCCACTGATCAGCCCTGACTGATTCGACTCGATGACTAGAGGCTGGACTGCCGTTTCGGGCAAGACTGGCAGGAGAGGCATGTGAAGGACAAACCCATCGGCTTGATCAACAGGGGCGGTTGCAACAGATCCTGTCGGGATGTCTATCCCAGACCAGGGACGCGACCGACGCCCTGGGTCCCGGTTAACCCAAGCAAGTACGAGAAACGGCACCCAGCACTTGTGGATCTGCCAGATCAGCCCAGACAGCCGGAGCAGCTGACTGCCCAGCGACTTGGCTGCCTGCCAGAGAGAGGCACGAGAGGGAGCAACAGAGAAAAGAGGCACATGCCACAGCCGTATTATTTTCTGGCCAGCATCTGGCCGAGAAGGACAAGGCGAAGATCACCATGGGCCCGGCTTGACAAAAAGGGTAAGCCGGCTGATGAGCAATCCTTGAAAGGCATCAAGAAGACTGGGTTCTCAGGTGTGGTTCTCAGGGTTGTTGGTTCACTGGGCTGACTGGTCATACTGTGCTGCCACTGACTGCCTGCCTGTACTGCACGCTACTCCGTACTGGTGCACACAGCACAGTGACACTGATTCTCGGGAGGAATGACCAGACCAGGGTAAGCCCTGCGAAGACCCTGCAGGACGGGCAGCCGGCGGGCAGAGGCGGCAGACTGGGCTGGGTGGATAACATCATAGATAGACCAAACAGGTGCAGAGACTGCCACAGGCTAACAGGAACAGGCCTGCCGACATGCTGCTCCTTGCCAGTGCTTGCAGGGGGCAAGTGCAAGGGCTGGGCGCCGAGGAGCGGGATGACGCAACTGCGGCTCCCAACGCTTGAACCTCAAATCAAATCCTGCGGGCCGCTTGTCCAAACACACAGACACACCGGCCCAGCGGCCATCAACGAGAGCTCCTCATTCCTCCTTGTGACAACCTGCAGCAACCCTCCGACTCCCCCACACCATCACCAAGGAGGGCAAACGCACCAATGCTTGGCTGGTCATTGTGCCAGGGCAGAAGCAGCCGCATCTCAACGCCAAGAAAAGAAGAAGAAAAAATCAGACCGAGACTGTTGTCTCTCTCCCGAGCCGCTCACGTGGGACTGGCATTCTCAAACAGCAGGGATGCGACATGGCAAACACCACAGACTCGGCGAGCATTTCAACGACAGACTGACAGACTACAACTGACCTGTGCTTGCCACGGGCTGGGCTTGGGAACGAACATCAGCGAAGTACGCGTGCGTGCTGTGTAGATCGGTTCCCTCGCCAGCAACCACCACGGAGTTGGCGGGCAATCTCTGCTCCTGAACAGATCTGAAAGCGTCAGCGTCTGCGTCGGCGTCTGCCCTTTGCCTCTTGAGTTTCATGGCGCATCTTCCCATGAATCAGGTCAACACCCTCATCTCGCACGACATTGGACACGCGTTTGGCAGAAAATCCCTACCAAAACCCCCCTTGCAAACTGTGGGCCACAACGTCACTGTCCGAATTCCCTCAGCTGCCACTGTGACAGTCCGAGCCCAGATGGGCGGTCCTGCATCAGTTGAGGGCCTGCATTATCGTCGTACATACCGCCTTCCTCGCGTGCTGTACGGGGTGCTCACACTAATCTCTGCGCCGTACTGTCTGTCTGACTGTACAGATTCCTCCTGGAGCAACAAGACGCCCAAAAGCGGACCTGCTCCTCTTCCTTCAGCCACTAACAAGCTGTGCTGGAGCACATCTGGTCCGAGCAGCCAACATTCTATTGTCTACGTCCAACACCGGGGCCCCAGCATTCTATCCCCATATCGAGTAGCACCGAGCAACAACCGAGGCCACCCGCGTCGTTCCCAGATAAGTCGAGAAACTTGAGTCCTCGGCACATCCAGTCCCCTAACACTCGGTGGCCAATTTCCAAACCTTGACACCTGACTCTGTCATGCCCAGCTGGGCTTTTTACGGCGATCAAATCTGCCCAATGCCGCCCCGAGCGCTGCGCATTCCGGCATGCCCTTGGACTAGCTGTTGACCACCTGGTTGTGGTGTTGCGAGGAACTGCTCGGCCGGCAGGTGGTAAGATCTTGACAGCACTAAACCAGCCTCTCAAGTCACTCGCCGGCCCCCTTCACCTTGGGACGTCGGAGAGATCTACACTCATGGGACCCACCTGGTCCGCATTTACGTACCCACAATGCTCCCGCTCACGGGCACCGTCCGGATTGCTCGGCGCCTTGTCTACTGTACTGCAGCCTTGCTGGCGCCGTGCCGTTGCCATATGCGTACAGTACCGCAGTACACACGGTAGTAGCCCCACGATCAAGGTCCCTGCCTGGGGGGCCTGCGGTGAGAACGCACGTCCCGTTGGGCAAAAGCAGGCCAAGGTTCGAACCCAATCTCTGCATCTCACCTCTCTCATCTTATCACTCCGCGTCCAACTCCAGTTCGGCCCCAGCTTATACTGGCACAACTGGGCCCCCTTCTCCACGTTCTTGCTCGTCCAAACCCACTCCCACCTCCGCGGAACAGTGGACACCCATGACGTTGATGGGTGAAATCTTTTTGCTGTTTGCCCGAGAGAGGCTCCATCCTTTTCTGGAGAAATGGATCCTGCTCCCACATGATGACATTGCGCATACACACCAAAGCAGACGTACCAGTGTACGTAGTACTGTATATGGCTACCTAGGTACTCCAGGCTTGTCATGTCCTCGCATGAATATATAAAACAATATCCCCAGGAAAGAACCCTCTTCTCCCCGGACTTTCTACACTTGGACACTAGACCATTAAGCCTCCACGGCCCTCTCCTTCTCCTTAGCTTGTCCATCCACCAATATTGTCTGAATCAGTGTTTTGGCACCCACAATCAGGCACAATGGTCAAAGAAATGATCAGAAGGGCCTCCCATACGGGACACAAGGACAATGCCCATGGCGTGCCCACCTACTGGAGTAAATCCGGGCACACCCTGCAGAAGTACATCACAGCTTTGGCTACGACTGACTTCCTGTTGTTTGGTTTCGACGTGAGTCAAGCTGACCCATTCCTACGACGCTTTCCTTTCTAACATGGAGACCAGCAAGGTGTGATGGCCGGGATCATCGACTCAGAGCCCTTTGTTCATGATTTCCCCCAAGTCGACGGCGACAGTACCTGGCAAGGTTTCGTGACCGCCATCTACGCGGTTGGCTGCTTCTGCGGTGCCTTCTTCATCCTGATGTTTGGTGACAAGCTCGGTCGCCGCAAGTGTATCTTCCTCGGCGCCTCTGTTATGATCATCGGTGTTATTATCCAGATTGCTTCTGTTCCTCCAAACCACGGCGCAACGGCCCAGTTTATAATAGGGCGGTTTATCACTGGCATAGGGAACGGAATAAACACTTCGACTGTACCGACATACCAGGCCGAGTGCTGCCCAGCACACAACCGCGGAAAACTCATCTGTATCGAGGGTGGCAACGTGGCTGTCGGCTCGATGATTGCCTATTGGATCGATTATGGGTATGTTCGACAGGCCCCAGTATGCGTACCACACCATGGACTACGGTTACTGACTCTTCCGCTAAATAGCTGCACTTATGGCCCGCACGCCTTCGTCTGGCGTTTCCCTATCGCGTTCCAGTGTGCCTTCGCCATCGTCATCCTTGTCATGATGCTCCGTCTCCCCGAATCGCCCCGTTGGCTTCTCTCCCACGGACGAACCGACGAGGCCCTCACCGTGCTGGCGGCCCTGAACGACCAGCCGCGCCACCATGACGATGTCCAGAGCCAGATGACTTTCATCGCCGAGGCCATCCGAGCTTCCGGACAGGAGGGCGGAGTCACCCCCATCAAGGAGGTATTCACCAATGGCAAGACACAGCACTTCCGACGTATGATGCTGGGCGCCGGCAGCCAGTTTATGCAGCAGTTGTCTGGTTGCAACGCCGTCATCTACTACTTCCCTATCCTCTTCAAGAACTCGCTCAAAACTTCCGCCGACCTGGCCCTGCTGCTGGGCGGTGTCAACATGATCGTCTACGCCATCTTCGCCATGACCTCGTTCCTGGCTGTCGAGCGCGTCGGCCGACGGAAGCTGTTCTTCATAGGCACAATCGGCCAGATGCTGTCCATGGTTCTCGTGTTCGCTTGCCTTATCCCTGGCACGACGTCGGCAGCAACTGGTGCCGGTGTTGGTCTCTTCACGTACATTGCCTTCTTCGGCGCAACCTGGCTGCCGCTGCCTTGGCTGTACCCTGCCGAAATCAACCCCCTCAAGACTCGAGCTCGCGCCAACGCCCTCTCGACGACCCAGAACTGGCTGTGGAACTTCTTCATCGTCATGATCACGCCTGTGCTCATCGACAGCATTGGCTGGGGCACTTACCTGTAAGTTTTGACAATCGACAGCCGCACTCTGGCCCTTGATGGGACTATGTGCTAACAAAGCTACCACAGTTTCTTTGCCGTCCTCAACGCACTCTTCCTTCCTGTCCTGTACTTGTTCTACCCCGAGACATCTGGTCGCTCCCTTGAGGAGATCGACCTCATCTTCGCCAAGGGCTACGACGAGAAGATCAGCTACGTGACCGCCGCGAAGCAGCTGCCACACCTGACCGCGGCCGAGACCGCCGAGATGGCCCGCGGATATGGCTTCACCTCGTCAGACGATGAGGACTCTTCCGGCAACAACAAGCCGCGCCACTCCGAGAAGGAGGGCGAACTTTCTGTGGACAACCAGAACGCCATGATGGCATGAGAGCGTCATGTCTCATGGAAAGGTGCTAGTGGAGGAGATATATGAGTTTGTTGAGAGGATGTGCAGTTTGTATAGTATTGATACCCTCGTTCTTTTTATATGTGCGCGTCGCACTTGGTTTGCATGCGCATCACGATATGTTGGGCTTGACTGCCTGGCATGATTTATGAATACCCCGGGGACTAGTAGAATGAGAAAGAGTTATACCACACAGACTAGAGTTTAACTAGAGAGAAGTGGGACTTAGTTAGACAAACAGTCATAGATTGGAACGATAATATGCATGTTTGGTCTGAAAGACTTACATCTCCCACACCTCATTCTGTAAACATTGTACGTCAAGATACCCACACCTATTTCGTCGGCGTTGTCTTGTCGCACGGGGAAAACAACTGCCTCTCACCACTAAGCTTCGGGATTTTGCTTTGTTTCTTAAGGAAAAACATGAGAAGAGAAAGAGAACAAGCAGTGATGCATATTGAAGAAACTCGGCGGATGAATAGGTTATCTCTTCCTGTTCGAGCTTGAACGGTCCTAGGGTCAAGCCTTACCACGCAGCTAGACTACATGCAATCAGACTATGTCTACTAGGTACCTAGTAGACCGGGTAAGCAGCCCAGGAATTCCACATGTGCAACGCCACTTTATAAACTTGGTTAGACTCGCTTGCAAAGTCAAGGAACACTCCCTGACGTCACCAGACCTGTCAAGGCAGCACAACATAAGACGAAACACCCTCTGAAGTTGGTATGAACTCGAGCCTTGCCGCGAAAATCGACCGTTACATTGCCCAATACCTACCAATATCCCTGCTTATTGGAATGAGGAATTGTCATCAGTCTCAGTCGTCTTGGCTCAAAACAAAGAACTAATACTCAGTACGTCCACCAATATCATGCCAACTCATTTCCGTGATGAGGAGGGTCGGACTATTCTCCTCAGGGGCGTCAACCTTGCCGACGGTAAATACCCCCCTGGCCAGCCCACCTACAAGCTCTCATCGCTCGACACACATGCCAAGGTCTCATACCTTGAAAGCCCACTAAGCCTCCACGACGCACCGAAACAGCTCTCTCGCCTCAAGTACCTCGGCTTCAACGTCGTCCGCCTGCCGGTCGTGTGGGAGGCCCTCGAGCACGGCGGCCCAGGCGTCTACGATGACGAATACATATCACACACGGTTTCCCTCGTGCGGCTCTGCAACGACCACGGCCTCCGCGTCATCATCAACCCGCACCAGGACCTGTGGTCGCGCTTCGCAGGCGGCAGCGGGGCTCCCCTCTGGACCATCCATGCCTGCGGGCTCGACCCGGACAGCTTCGCCGACACGCACGCCGCGGTGCGCTATGCCGAGTGGCCGACAGACAGCGACAACACAACCTACGGCGGCCGCGGCAAGGACAAGGACCCGCATGCGATCCCGGACATGATGTGGACGAGCAACCATACGCGTCTGGCGGCGCTGACGCTCTTCGCGCTCTTCTTTGGGGGAAGGGATTTTGCTCCACTCTGTAAGCTTGACGGCGTCAATGTGCAGGACTACCTGCAGAACCACTATGTGGCGGCATATGGCAGGCTGGCCGATGCCTTGAAGGGTTTGGAATTCGGTTGGGACAGCATGAACGAGCCCGAACCCGGGTTGATTGGTTGGAGAGACCTGAACAAGATGGAGAGGGAGGCAAGTGCGACTATTGGAAGCACGCCGAGCCCCATCCAAGCCATGAAGTTGGGGATGGGCATTGAGCAGACTGTGGACAAGTTCAAGTTAGGAAAGACTGGGCCACATAAGAACGGGACAATGACAGTGACGCCGGGCAGAGGTTGCTGGTTGAAACGAGAAGACCTGAGGTGGAAGTGGAACAGGTCTGAGGAGTGGAAGCTTGGGGAGTGTGTCTGGGCTCAGAACGGGGTGTGGGATGTCCAGACCGGCGAGCTGAAGAAACCGCAGTACTTTGACCATCCCCCAGCTGGCTCGTACGAGGACGCCAGGAATACGGGCCAGCCATTCGACTGGAAGGCAACGTACTGGAGAGCATTCTACGAGAAGTGGAATGCAGAGATACGAAGACACTCACCAGAAACAATCATGTTGTTCCAGACGTCAGTCTTCGATCCTCCGCCACACAACCTACTGTCAGATATCACACTCCACGGAGATTATATGCACATGGCATACAGCCCTCACTTCTATGACGCCCTCACAGTCATGAAAGGTCACTGGCACAAATACTGGAACATAGACATTCTGTCCCTCCTCCGTGGCCCACAGGACATAAGCAACAAACTCAAGGCTCTGCGCGTTGGCAACGCAAAGGTCCGGAAGGTCATCTCGGACCAGCTCGGGGAGCTCGCCAACGATGTCAACGGCGGCGCCGAGGACGAGAAGAGCCACCCTGTGCCCACACTGGTCGGTGAAACAGGCATTCCATTCAATCTTGACGGAGGAAAAGCGTACAAAGACGGTGACTACACCAGCCATGTGGCAGCTCTGGACGCCATCGTGAGTGGGTGCGACAACCACCTCCTAAATTACACTCTCTGGGCATACAGCGCCAATAACACTCAAGAGTGGGGTGACCACTGGAACGGCGAGGACCTCTCCATCTACTGCGCCGAGACTGGCTCGTTCGCGAGGCACAAGTACCTGTCAGGCTTCAGGGCGGCCGCGGCTTGGTGCCGGCCTTACGTTCAGTCCCTCAGTCCTGGGACGCGATTGCTGAAGATGGCTTTTGACTTGAAGACCAGCCAGTTCCAACTGGAGATCGAGTCTGGCAGCGGTGGTGATGCCATCGTCTACGTGCCCTGGCTGCACTATAGACGCTCTGATGAAGAGGATGAGTTGGAACTGGAGGTAGACGCCTCGGAAGGGGAGTGGACCCTGCACAACAAGGCCCAACTGCTCCATTGGGTACACAAGGAGGGTGGAAAGCTGAGTCTTCAGTTCAAAAGGGCATCAGGCGTCTTGTCACCAAAGGAACTCGGTACCTTGGTCCATCGATGACCAACTGTCGGATGAGAACCGCTGGCTTCGGGAGGCGAGGTTCACCCACCTTGGCCTGTGTCCAGAACTCTAGAGAAATCCAGGCTTGCAGGCTGTATACTACCTAGGCAGATGTCGTATCAGAACATGAATAGAATTTGTGCAGGCGGTAACGTTCAAGTTTCTTGATAACACAGACCGCGTATCAAACTGGCCCCGATAAGGTTGACTTCAGCACGGATAGAATTACCAATATCGACGAGACTGGACTCGGTGGCAGGCAAATTCGCAGGCAACGCGTCCTAGGGCAGTCTGGCGCGCTAATTGCAGACGTGTCTTAGCCGGGAAAAAACGACTGGACCACTATAATTGAGGCCATTCGGGCAGATGGTATAACTACGTCTCACGCCCATATTGATTTTCGCCTGCCAATCGCTGCAGAAACAATACTTTCCGAAGAACGCACCTCTTTAGCGCTACGAGAAAAGCGATAATGGTTAGTCTCCGGCCTCGCTATTTTATAAATAGTTCACGGAAGTCTATTTGCCGGAAACTACACTAAAAAAACGCGGTAACTAGCGGCTTCTAATACTTAACGGCTCCAGCACCCATATATCTAAATCTATTATAATTCGGGCGGGGCTAAATATAGTATATTTCCTCTACTTACCGGCGCATATATCACACTTAATTTAGCCGTGTGATAAAGGCCCATTTGCACCGTTAAAGACTTTTTATAGTTAAAAGGCTTCCGCAGTGTCATTTGTATCTGGCACATCTCCGGGCAATAAACGGCTTATAATTACCTGCTATGAACGGGCTTCCGAGAAGGCAATAACATCGGAAAACATTAAATCGGGCTTCCGCTGCTATAAAATAGTACCGTTTAACCCGGAAAAGGTTCTTAAGCGTCTCCGGGCCGAGGAGGTTACCTAGCACACTATTCGGGGTCCCCACTTACCTATAGGTCTATACCTTTCAGTTGCCTATTACGCCTATAGGTGTAATAGGCGCTAAAACCCCTTAATAGCTAAAACCCTTTAATATAGGCGCGTTTTTTTTTTAATATAAAACTATATTAAAACTATAATATTCCTATAATAATTAACCTATTCTCGCTATTACTATACTATATTTTCCGGATATAATAAAAGTAAAGCTATTTTATATTCTTTAAAGCCTTTATATATATAATAGTAAAAAGGGTATATTATAATTATTATATTTATAGCTTTTCTTATTATTAAATAATAGATATAGGTATTAATTTATATTACTTTTATAATTATTGCTTCCCTTTATTAAGCTAAATATATTACTATTAAAGCTATTATTATAATTAAATTTAATTAAACCTGGTTATAAATATAATATTTTAAATATTTTTACTTTTTTTATTTAAAGCCCTTTTATTAAAAAAGAATTTTATTAAATTAATAATCGGCTTAAACTAGCTATAAAATTATAATATTAAAATAAGTTAGCCTTATTATTATTATTAAAAAAAATAAAAATATTATTTAAAAAAATATCCTTATTTTTAAATTTAAAATATAATAAAATATTCTTTAATTAAATAAGCGTTTTAACTTATAATTACTTTAAATTATTATAAGTAGCCTTTTAAATCTTCTTTTAAGCTAAATAATTTTAATTTTTCTTTTATTTAATTAAATAATAAAGCTAAAGCTACTTTTTCCTTATAATTAGCTTATTATTACGCTTATACCTAATAGCCCTTTATTAATCTATATAGATTTTTAAAATAATTTAAATATATATTAGCTCGACTTTAATCTTATAATTTTATATTAAAATAATAATCTTTAATTATTTAGCTATTTAATAAATATTTTTTTTTTTTTTATTTATTAATATTTTATTTTAAAGCTTTTTTAGCTTAATAAATATAAAAATATCTTTATCTAACTTATAGCCCTTCTATATAAACCGTTATTTATTATAATAATACTTAAAGGCACTTAAACGGTTAATATTATATTTATTAATTTACTATTTATAAATAATAAATTTAAAGGCTATTAATAAAATAATAAATAATTTTTTTTAAATATTATTATTAAAAAGATAATAATAATATATAGTTATATATTTAAATATTTAAACGCTTTATAGCTAATACTTTTTTAATTAATTAGATAATTAATTAAGGTATATTAATATAAAGGTTTTTTTACTTTTTATTATTATCTTATTAATAATAATCTTTTATTTAAATAGCTAAAAATTAATCTTTTTAAAATTATATATAATATAGCTAGAAATAAAAATAGTAGTAATTATAAGCTTAAATATATAATAAATAAAGTTTTTATATAATATTATAAATTTATTTTTTTAAACTATTTTTTAAAATACCTATTAATATTTTTACTTTAAATATTAAAAAATATTAATATTTATAAGCTAAAGCTTATAAGTTAAATATAATAATAAAAAGATAAAAAAGATATTAAATTAATAAATATAAGTAATAATATTAATAAAATAATACTTAATAAAGCTATTAAGAAAAAATATATATTAAATTATAGATTATTTGTCTTATTTAAATTCCGTCTCTTAAAGCTTAGAATACAGTAAGTAAGGGGGGGGGGCTATAATAGTTAAGGCTACAGCTTCTGCTTCCTTAATAAACCTTAGTTTACTTTATACTTAAGCTTCCGCAAGTAACTTTATATAGTAAGGAGCATTTACTACGCCGTTAGGTACCTCCCGGGAGGCCCTATAGGCGCCTAATAGGGAAAAACCTGTAGTGCGGGGAAAAAACCTTATTAGCTAGGGATATAGTAACTAATAGTAATAGGTATATAATTGTAGGGAATTAGTTAAGGGTAAATAGTCTCGCCCTCCGTTGCTAAAAAGACGCTCCGGAGGAAGGGCAGGTCGAAAAGGCACTGGCGGGATTCGAACCCACACCTTTTGCATTGCCAGTGCAGAAGGGTACCCTGACGCTCGACTAATGCGCCACGGTGCCATATATATTAAATTATACTTTTAAAAGCTTATCTATTCTTTACTATTTTTAGCAGGTTTTTATTAACCTTTTAATTAAAATAAAAAATATAATTAATATTAAACTATTTTTTAAAAGTTATATTAAGCCGCTTAAAGTTAATATAATAGCTAAAGAAATATAAATTAAAATAATAAAGTTAATTAAATATAATTTTATTATTAAAAAAGCTAATTTTTAATTAAATAAAAGCAATATTATTATAAAAATTCTTTATTTTAATAAATTAATAATTTAGCTATATTTTAAAAATATAATATATAAATATAATATTATTAATAATACTATTATAGCTTATAAAGCTTATAAACTTATAATTATTTAAATTAAAAACTTTAAAAGCCTTAATAAATTAATTTTAAATAATAATAATTATTAAGCGCTTATAAAGCTTTCTAATTATATTATTATATTTATTAGTATTTTAAATATTAAAGAAAATAAATTAATATTTTATTTTAAATTTTTTAATATAATTAAAAAAAGAATTAATATTATAAATAATAACTTTATATCCCTTTTAAGCTAGCTTAATAAATTTAATATATACCTTTTTTAGCTTAAGATATTAAGTTAAAAAGTAAAAAAAAAAATAAAAATTATAAATAAAAGCTTATTATTTTAAATAATAAAAAAGGTTAGCTTATTTAATAATTATTAAAATAATTAGCTTAAAGCTATTATTATAAAAAAGCTAAATATATTAAATAAAAATATTTTTTTTAAAGTAAAAAAAAAGCTAAATAATTATTAGGTTATAAGAAAAAGCTTAAATTACCTTTATAATTAAAAAAAGTAATATATTTTAAAAGTAATATATAGCTAATAAATAACTTTTTATAAAATTTTTATATAAAAGTTTTTTTTAACTTTATTAGCTTTAAGCTAAATAATAAGGTATATTTAAATAAGCGCTTATAGCATTTATAATATTAACGGTATTTTTAAATATTATAAGCCTTATATTACTTTTTTTTAGCTTTATTTTTATTATAATAAAAAGCTAAATATTTATAAATAGCTTTATAGCCGTTAAAAGGCTATAAAACGGCTTAAAGGGTATTAAAAGATATTATATTAAAAGCTAAATATTAAGCTTAAAAGCTATAATATAAATTAATAAATATTATAAGTTAATTAAATTAAATATAATTAAATTATAAATATAGCCTTTATTTACTTAAATAGGGTATTTAATATAATAAAGCTATATATATAAATAGTATATAATTAATATATAGTAATTATTATAAATATATTTAAGTTTTAATATAGTTTTATATTAAAAAAAAAACGCGCCTATATTAAGGGATTTTAGCTATTAAGGGGTTTTAGCGCTTATTACGCTAGCAGTAAATATATAAAAGCTATAGCTATCTATAAGTATTATTATAAAAACCTTTACTTTTTTAAAGTTATCTATAGGTCTATACCTTTCGGTTACCTATTATACCTATAAGCGTAATAGATGCTAAAACCCTTTAATAGCTAAAACCCCTTAATATAAATATATTTTTTTTTAATATAAAACTATATTAAAACTATAATATTTCTATAATAATTAACCTATTTTTATTATTACTATATTATACCTTCCAGATATAATAAAAGTAAAGCTATCTTATATTTTTTAAAGCCCTTATATATATAATAATAAAAAAAATATATTATAATTATTATATTTATAGCTTTTTTTATTATTAAATAATAAATATAAATATTAATTTATATTACTTTTATAGCTATTATTTCTTTTTATTAAATTAAATATATTACTATTAAGGCTATTATTATAATTAAATTTAATTAAATTTAGCTATAAGTATAATATTTTAAATACTTTTATTTTTTTTTATTTAAAGCTTTTTTATTAAAAAAGGATTTTATTAGGTTAATAATTAACTTAAATTAGCTATAAGGTTATAATATTAAAGTAAGTTAGCTTTATTATTATTATTAAAAGAAATAAAGATATTATTTAAAAAAATATTTTTATTTTTAAATTTAAGGTATAATAAAATATTTTTTAGCTAAATAAGCATTTTAACCTATAACTACTTTAAATTATTATAAATAGCCTTTTAAATTTTCTTTTAAGTTAAATAATTTTAATTTTTCTTTTATTTAGCTAAATAATAAAGCTAAAGCTACTTTTTCTTTATAATTAGCTTATTATTATATTTATATTTAATAACCCTTTATTAATTTATATAAATTTTTAAAATAATTTAAATATATATTAGCTTAGCCTTAATTTTATAGTTTTATATTAAAATAATAATCTTTAATTATTTAATTATTTAATAAATATTCTTTTTTTATTTATTTATTAATACTTTATTTTAAAGCTTTTTTAGCCTAATAAATATAAAAATATTTCTATTTAGCTTATAACCTTTTTATATAAACTATTATTTATTATAATAATATTTAAAGATATTTAAGCGGTTAATATTATACTTATTAATTTATTACTTATAAATAATAAACTTAAAAGCTATTAATAAAATAATAAATAATTCTTTTTAAATATTATTATTAAAAAAGTAATAATAATATATAATTATATATTTAAAATATTAAATATCTTATAGTTAATACTTTTTAATTAATTAAATAATAATTAAGATATATAAATAAGGTTTTATTTTTATTATTATTTTATTAATAATAACCTTTTTATTTAAATAGCTAAAACTAATTTTAAATTATATATAATATAGCTGGAAATAAAAGTAATAATAATTATAGTTTAAATATATAATAAATAAAACTTTTATATAATATTATAAACTTATTTTTAAGTATCTTTAAAGTATTTATTAATACTTTTACTTTAAATATTAAAAAATATTAATATTTATAGGCTAAAGCTTATAAATTAAATATAATAATAAAAAATAAAAAAAATATTAAATTAATAAATATAGATAATAATATTAATAAAATAATATTTAATAAAGCTATTAAAAAAAATATATATATTAAATTACGCTTTTAAAAGCTTACTTACTTTTTATTATTTTTAATAGGTTTTTATTAACTTTTTAATTAAAGTAAAAGATATAATTAATATTAAACTATTTTTTAAAAATTATATTAAGCCGTTTAAAGTTAATATAATAATTAAAAAAATATAAATTAAAGTAATAAAGCTAATTAAATATAATCTTATTATTAAAAAAGCTAATTTTTAATTAAATAAAAGTAATATTATTATAAAAACCCTTTATTTTAATAAATTAATAATTTAACTATACTTTAAAAATATAATATATAAATATAATATTATTAATAATATTATTATAGCTTATAAAAGTTATAAATTTATAATTATTTAGGTTAAAAACCTTAAAGGCTTTAATAAATTAATTTTAAATAATAATAATTATTAAGCGTTTATAAAGCTTTTTAATTATATTACTATATTTATTAATATTTTAAATATTAAAGGAAATAAGCCGATATTTTATTTTAAATTTTTTAATATAATTAAAAAAGGAATTAATATTATAAATAATAATTTTATATTTTTTTTAAATTAGCTTAATAAATTTAATATATATCTTTTTTAGCTTAAAATATTAAGTTAAAAAATAAGAAAAGAAATAAAAATTATAAATAAAGGCTTATTATTTTAAATAATAAAGAAGGTTAACTTATTTAATAATTATTAAAATAATTAGCTTAAAGCCGCTATTATAAAGAAGCTAAATATATTAAATAAAAATATTTTTTTTTAAAGTAAAAAAAAAGCTAAATAATTATTAAATTATAAGGAGAAGCTTAAATTACCCTTATAATTAAAAGAATTAATATACTTTAAAAGTAATATATAGCTAATAAATAATTCTTTATAAAATTTTTATATAAAGATTCTTTTTAGCCTTATTAGCTTTAAGTTAAATAATAAGGTATATTTAAATAAGCGCTTATAGCGCTTATAATATTAATAATATTTTTAAATATTATAAGCTTTATACTATTTCTTTTTAACTTTATCTTTATTATAGTAAAAAGCTAAATACTTATAAGTAGCTTTATAGCTATTAAAAGGCTATAAGGCGGCTTAAAGGGTGCTAAAAGATATTATATTAAAAGTTAGATATTAAGCTTAAAAGCTATAATATAAATTAATAAATATTATAAATTAGTTAGATTAAGTATAGTTAAATTATAGATATAGCTTTTATTTACCTAAATAGGGTATTTAGTATAGTAAAGCTATATATATAAATAGTATATAGTTAATATATAGTAGTTATTATAAGCGCGTTTAAGTTTTAATATAGTTTTATATTAAAAAAAAAACGCGCCTATATTAAAGGGTTTTAGCTATTAAGGGGTTTTAGCGCCTACTGCGCTAGTAGTAGGTATATAGAAGCTGTAGCCACCTACGGGTATAACTATCTAGATAAATACCGTCCGGCAGAGAAGCAATAAGTCCACTATAGCTTCGTCCGGAGAAGCGCTAGAGCTCTTTAGCTCGGATCTGCTAGCTATAGTCGCCCCGCAGGCCTATAAGAAGATCCTAAACTGCGCCAGCAAAAAGAAGCCGCTGCCATCGATATTAGGCTTGCGGATTGGCACTACGCTGCACCTTATTATATAGCACTTATTAGCATCGTTATAGATGCTGGTCAGGCGCCTGGTGAACTTCTCCTCGAAGTTCGATTTGGCCACAGCGGAACCTGGGAGCGTTGCTACCAAGTTGCCCGAGGCGAGGTCCACAAAGGCATCGCAACTATACTTCTTGACGGCAGGGTAGGCAGGCAAGCGAGACGGGCTAACCGGGACTGCAGACTTAGAGGGCTGGACTGGTAGGCGAGCAGAGCGGCGGCGGATAGAAGGGGTTTTAGGTAACGCGTTAGCAGCGAAGGCATTTGCTAATAAATGGCCGGTGGAAGGAGTCTGAGGAGCCGCGTCCGATCGACTTACAGGCATAGCGGGGAGGCTATCCTGGATAAAAGAAAGTCGAGAAATAATAGGGGAGCTTTTAGCACCTACTAAATTGTTAGCGATGTTTTAATATGGGCTAGTTTAGACGTACTGTAAAGGACTGGCGAGGGCGGGCTTTAAACCAGCGCGAGCTGCAACCGAGAGGCTACGAAGGTATGCCGAGGTAGAAGGCGCGAGAAGAGAGTTGACGATCTGCTGCTGGCCATGACCAGGGGGCCCGAAGAACAAACCCTCGTATGAATACTGACCCGTTCTAGTTGGGGTACACCCAGATATAATCCTATCAACCCCCTCTGACAGTAGTGTACTTGAAAATGGCGCCATTCGCACCATGACTCTGGATAAAGTGGTGCTGCATTTCGTTCCGGTCAATCGTGTGTCAATTACCCGCAAACCGCCCATTCGCGACATGTGCAGTCAAGGAGAGTCGTAGTGAAATGCTTTATGAATCGTCTTCGGAGTCGGAGCTGTCATAATCTGTATCAAAGCCCTATTACTTGTTTCTAAAGGAGGACCATGTTCCACATGCAGTGATCAACATCGAAAGCACCTTTTCGAGGATGCGTCTTCTGCACCCGGAACTGCAAGAATTGCAGGGGAAACTTGTAGAGAACCACAATGCCGTGAGTGGCCCAATGCATCTGTCATCAGAAAACATCGACGTTGTAAGGTCTCGGAGCCCTGAAACATCCTGCTGCAAGCCCGAGGCTACGCCGCTGCACCCAGCCCTGCCAGGATAGCGACCATGCCATCGAGCCTGTAAATCATCAAGATTCTGTCGCTGCCTCCGACCCTGTCAGATTAACGACTATACCTTGAATGATTTATCGTATCAGGTAACCAGGACGCCTGTGTCCTCAAATGGTCACAGGACCGATGGTGCACCTAATAATGCGTAGAGACTGCCCACTGCCCCCGGCCCTGCCAGGTTAACGGGTATGTCCTTGCAAAAGCCAGTGTGCACCATGGGGCTCGAGAAGTCCTGGCCACATGCAATCCCCACGCTCCACTGCCCAAGATCAAAGCTTCCCCTGTGCTCTCTCAAGAGGTATGCAACTCTGATACTTGGAGGTTGCGGTGGATCGGCTTGCTCGTCAGGCAACTACTGATTCCTCATGGCGGTTGGATGGCTTGGACTTGCTTCCACGGCGATCGCAGCAAGGACATCATTTTCTTCTTGAAGAACCGTCGATTTGGCGTATACGAGCACTGCGTCGCACTTGTTGGGGCTCTGTTGCTCCCACCCGCTTCTTTTTGGACTGGTTCACGTCCCCTTGTTGGGTTGCCCGGGGACGCGGCCGCCTCTTCACGGGTGCTGCTGCTTCTGCAGGTGTGTCCGATATACCACTCACTCTCTTCTTCGCCTCTTGTTGTGCCTGGGGACCCAGATTCGTGTTCACGGGTTCTGAGTCTGGTAAGGTGCGGTCTGATGCATCCACTCGCTTTTTCTTGAGCGGGCGCTCCTCCTCGTCTGGCTCAGAGCGCCGGCGCTTCTTCACCGGTGGTGCCTTCGCAAAGACGTTTGCTCTTCTTGCTCTATTATTCGCCTCTTTTCGTGCCCGAGGGCGCAGCTTCGTATTCACGGGTGCTGCGTCTGGAAAGGTGCTGTGTGCCGCATCCACTCGCTGTTTCTTCGGCAGGGGCTCCTCGTATTGTAGCTCGGAGCACCGGCGCTTTTGTCCGCTGTATTCGTGCCCGTAGTCGGGTTGGCTGCTGCTCGTGACCGAGGACGTTTTCTTCCGTGGTTGCGACAGTGTAGCGCTTATTGGGCTTACGGTCGAGGGACTGGTCGTGGGCGAAAGCGCAGAGGTCAAATTTGGGGGCGGCGGGACCGATGATGGTGAGGGGAGGCGAGGCGCCGTAGACGGCTGGGTAAACATGGAAAAGTAGGTGGTGAGCGTATCGAAAGAGAACTCGCGGGAAAAGTGGAGGAAGGCGCCCCATCTGTCGCCGTTCACCAACTCATCTGGAGAACTGTCAAGAACAGGCGGGTAGGTAGCGATTCGGGTGCTAACTTGGCGCCAGCACTGGCGGAGCTCGGTGAGCCGTTGCTCGCGACGTTCTGTAAGCAATTTGTAGAACTCGGGCAGAGCCTCGGCTGTGGTACAGGCTTCGAAGACATCGTGGTGGAAGGCGATGGGCTCCAGAATTGGGATCGAGACCATGTTATACTGCTCGTAGAGACTGCCGAAAAGTGAGTCGATACGAAGCTGGAACTTGTGTGACGGCCATCTCCATTTACGTTCTGAATAGTCGGGCTCCGGTCGGCGGTAGTCCATATTGCTCGACGATTGTTGATGATGCTCTTGAATGTTGGGTCCAGCATGAGGCGACAGAGGGTGTCGAGCAGTTCAATTATCTACTGAGTAGGTTGGAAACAGCCTTATCTCAAAAGTTCAGTTGCCCTTCCCCCGATTAAAAACCTGCTGAGTCAGCAATATAGCTAAGTTAGCAGTATAGCTAAGTTAGCAGGCTCGCAATCGGGTAAAGGATATTTAAAACTAAAATATAAAAAATTAAGTATTAAAGGATAAAATTATATAAAGAAAAAAAAATTCTTTTTAAATACTTTCTAATTTAACTACCTTTTACTTAAAGTATTAAAATTTAACACTATAATATTATAATAAAATATAAATTTAATATTACTTTTTATTTTAATTATATCTTTATAATAAAATTAATTATAAATTAAATAAGCTTACTTTTAAATAAATAATTAATTATATCTATATATAATATTTTTTAAATTATATTTATAAGGGTAAAACCTTAAATAATAGCTATAATACGTTATAATATATTATAATATAATTTATAATATAATTTATAATAAAAGATTTTTAAATTTATAATAAAATTTACTATAGTTAATATTTAAGGTTTTACTTTTATAAATAAGATTAAAAAAGTATTATATATAAATATAATATAATTTTAAATTATATTAAAAAAGCTTTAATAAAATTAATTTTATTTAAAAGATATTTTAATTATTAAAAAAACTTATAGTAAAATATAGTTATCACTTTACTTTACTTTAAATTTAGTAAAAAATTATATATTAAATTTAAAAATAGAAAAGTTTTATTTTTTTTAAAAAAAATTTTTAAAGATAATTAATATTTATTAATAAATATAATTAAAAACGAAATTTTTTTAATTACTTATATTAAAAATTTAAAATATATTATATATTAAACTATATTATTAATATTAAATATTTTAATTTATTTAAAAAATTTAAAATATAATAATTTAATATATTAAAAAATATAATTTAATATATTTAAAAATATATTTTAATAATACTTAAAAATAATTAAACTTAATAAAATAATTTTAATTTTATTATTTATTTTATTTATCGAGTATTAATTATTTTATTTATTTAAGTTTCTCTATTAAGCTAGAATAATAATAAATATTTAAAAAGAATAAAGTATAATATATCTTTTAAATTAATATAATAAGTTTTACTATATAAAACTTCTTATAATAATTTATTAATCTTTTATAAGCCTATTTATAATTAAAAGCCGTTATTTTACGCTAGTAGCTATAGCGTTAAGCCGCGCTTAATTTTTATTTACGCTAATATTATTAGCTTTAATATAAACCGGTTTATTAAGGTTAAAGTTATTATAGGCTATAAGCTAATTTAATGCTATTAAGCATTATATAAAAGTGCTATCGCTATATAACTTAAGCCTTTAAATATAAGTTATTTAAAATAAGTAATATTAAAAAGCCGCTATTACCTTAACTATATACTTTTATAGGATATATATAGGTTTTAGCTTTACTTAAATATATACTTATTATAACTTTATTTTATAAGATTATTTAAAAGTAATTACTTAGCTTATTACGTTATTAAAATTAAAATAATTGCTAATTAAACTTAAATTACTATTTATATATACTTAAAACTTTATTAAGCGAGTTTATAGCTATAATTAAAATAAATTATAATTAAGTAAAGCTACTATATTTTATTATTTAAATATATAAATTTAATAGCTTTATTATAAATAGCTATAAAAATAAACTTTAAATATAATAAATAAATTTTTATTTAAATAAAAAGTTTTTTTATTAGGGTTAAAAAGTATAAAAATAAAAAACTTTCCTTATTTAAGTAAATAAATATATTTATTATTACTTTAAATATATATAAAATTTATTTTAAAGAAATAAAGGAATTTATTACTTATAAAGTAATAATAAATAATAAGCCGAAAAAAGGATAAAAGGTTATAAATTTAATACGCTTTTTTAAGAAGGTTTACTTTTTATTTAAATAAATTAGAAAGATAAAGCTTAATTATAAAAATATAATATAATTAAATAAAATTTAATTTAAAAAATATATAATTATAGGTCTTTTAACCTTATACTTAAAAGGGTTTATCTTATTTATTTTAATAAAATTAAAATAAAATCTAATAAAATCTTTTAATAAGGGGGGTGATTACGTTTTAGTTATAGACCTCCTTAAGCCCTACGATGTAAGTGTGGCGCATAAGAAGATCTGTGCGTCGGAGATAAAGACAGCCCACGAATTCCCTGTCGCCGCGGCACAAAGTCGCCTTCCCGATAGGCTGATATAGAGCGGCGCGGGCGCATTAGGCAGCTTGGCGCTACTGTACGGATCACACTGGCGCCAATCAACCTGCAGGCTTAACATGGCAGCCAGTCGCGACGTGTTCCACAATGGTAGCATCGCAGGGCTCACGCGTCTAAACGACAGTCAGGACTCTGGACGAGCATTCACTCCGGGGTAATTATTAATAATTATGAGAGGAGGTCAAGTTGGAATGATTCCAACTTTCAAATAAATCTTTAGCTACCACAGATGATTATGGCTTCCACATCCTTTTGCAGTAACGGGAGCACGCAGCCCTTTTCCGAAGTCAGTCAGCCGGGAGCGGACCTGGAGCAACTCATCCTCTCACTTCCCACTGTCCCTGACGAGGGACCGTCGTCTGGGCTTGACTTGGGACTCTGCCGTATCTTTGCAAGAAGCCATGGGCCCAAACATATTTTACGTATAGCTACTTATCCAGAAGCAAAGCCGGCGGCGGTGCTGGACCATGATATCCTCGCTGTCTCGCAATCCACACAATCCATCAGGTGTGATATCAACATCCCTGCGGCAGGCGCCATTCCTGGCCTAGAATTTCGCCTCTACTTCAACCCCTGCAGCGACGTCCTCACCGCAGAGAATATAACCCAGCACGCAGCTGTACGTCTTCAGCAGATCAAGCCGGCCCAAACATCGACACTTCTTAACCCACTCGAGTCTGCATATCTCGAGCCGGGGACTTGGCGATTGCTCAGCACTTCACTCCCGGATGCCTCCGCCTACGTGGACCTCTACCTCAAGCCGCGCAGCTTTTGCACGGTACCCAAGCCCGTGGCGACCCAACGCACGGGTTCCAAACGGCGCCCGGCCCAGGTCGAGGGAAGCCTAGGCCCAGCAACTGCCAAAAAGCAGAAGGCTCCAGGCGAGGCCCGCCACGTCCTGCAGGCAGCTTCTTCCGTAACACATCCGCTGCTCCAGCTACAAGACGGCCAAACAGTCCAGATGATCGGAGACGGTCGCAACAACTACTCTTTGAGGCGGCGCAACTTCCTCGCTTCGACCGCAAGCGCCACCCTCTATACCGCCCAGTATTCATTGCGCCCAGGCCAGGTCGTTGTTACGAAGGCCTTGCGTCCTAGTGCTCCCGAGGAGGCCCCGATGAGGGCCCTACAGTGGTTGCGCGAGGTTTCTACGCATAAGCAAGTGGGCGAGCATGTAAGTGCCCAGGTGGTAAAGTGACCGATTCAGGAGAAGCCCGGTATTCTGCTGATGATATGGAATTCTGATAGTCGCGGATCGCGAGCTTTTACGGTTGCGATGCCCGGGGCTTCACCATCTACATGGAGCACATTGACTCGCCCGCACTGAGCGAAATAAGAGACAGGTCGGACATGTGCACTTGTCAGGACGCAGCTTTCACCATCCTTTCGGACCTCGCGCCTGCTCTTCAACATATCCATGCTCTGGGCTTAATCCATAATGACGTTAAGCCCTCCAATATTCTGTTCCATCCCACACGCGGTGCTATACTGATTGATTTTGGCCTGGGCACCAAATCAACTGAGAAGCCATCAAACGGTGGCACGCCTTGGTACTTGCCACCGGAGTTCATGTCGCTATATCAACGTGGCCCTCTAGCCGACGTGTTCGCCTTAGGTCTCACAATGTTATGGGTACTGAGGAAGTGTTCACTGCCTGACACAGGACGCCAATGGAACATCGGCGACATCAACGCGCAAGGCTATGCTGCCGCCGAAAGACGGGCACGGGCAAGGACCTCAATGCAGAAATGGCTTCGGCGGTTGGAAGAGATGCGTCTCGCGCTCTACAAATCCGAACAGAGTATAGAGCATGTCGTGGGTTATATGCTGTGTGAACAGAAGGACAGGATTGGTGCCGTTGACGTGATCAGCCGTCTTAAATCGGTGTCATTATGAACTTACTGCAGCTTCCAAGGTTCCAAGTTTCCAAAGTTCCTCATTGGCTGCTACTTACCTACGCCTTGAGAGGTAGACCAGCCTTGGAACCCTGGAAGCTCTTGTATGATTCATGACTGAACTTGTTGGTTCCATCTGTGGATTTCTGGGGTTGGCTGATGGGCTGCCCACCTGGGCATAGACCTTTGGAAGCTATCGCCGACCTCAGAGTTGACGATCGCTACACATCAACCAGTCAATCGAATTGTTTCCACCCATCATTTCCCGTTGCGTACACGCACAAGAAAGCCCAACCAACACCATCTGTCAGATGTTATGTACCGTGTACTTTGAAGAGCTCTTAGAGTATGCTCCTTTTGCTATAGTATAATGGTTAATTATGAGCACACAGCGCCTGTTAGCTAAAGTAGGATTTCTAACCTGGGATCGTGCCAGGGTTGCAAAGCACTACACTGTTTACACTCAGTATAGTATAGTAGGTATAAACTCGCCCACTATACCTATTACACTAAGGGCATTTTAAAGCCTATTTTATTCTACTAATAAGCCTAATAAATATAATATAATAAATAAGAGTATAAAATTATTAGTTTTATAATAGTTTAAATATTAAAAGGTATATTAGCTATAAACTTTACATTACACCTTATAAGGTGTATTAATAATTAAGATATACACCTTACTATACGCAATATATAAGCCGGGAGTTATATAACCTAATTAAAAGCAGTTAGCTGTAATTAGGCCTTATCGATATAGCCCTTTTAGCCTAATAAATAATCCGGCTAAAATATTTTCCTTAAATTAGCCTATAGCTATTACCCTTCTAGCAATAGCTTTAAATAACTAATTAATTAAACTTAATATAAATTAATTACCCTTTTTATTATAAAGGCTCGCCTTATAAAGTATATATTTAAATTTAATATACACTTTATAAAGCGTAATATACGGTATATTATAATATATTTAAGCTTACTACATTATACCCACTTTTATTAAAGGTTTATACACTATATTATATTTATATTAAAGCCGAAATATTTATATTTACATCCTACTAATAGACCCAGTGGGTGTAGTATAGTGGATTGCAACCCTGGATTGTGCAGTGACCATTCCTGGCTCTGTTGGCCAAGACCACAGGAGAAATCGATAACAGTAATCCCATCCAGGACCCAGCCTGTCCCAAAAACGCTTGGGTCCTGCATTCTCTACCCTTCCTTTGTCCTTCGTCCTCGTTCTTATTACTGTAACGTCCCTGCGCCCGTTTCCGACCGCACCCGATTCCGATCGCCCCACAATCGCGGGCGCTGAGGCCATCGAGCAGGTCAGAAGAGCCCATGCTAACCACGCCTCAAACAAGACACAGCACTGGCTCAGCCTCCAGACTCAGTTCATCGGGCGTCACTGCGGCGTATCCGTCCTTCAACCTGAGCGGCATAACCGAGCTCGGCCGGGACAGATGGGTTAATGTCCATGTGCAAGGCTGCCTGCCCACCAAGCAGGTAGCGAGCATTGGCGCCACGGCTGCGGAGTTGGCACACCGCAATGGGACGGAGCATCCCACTGTTCTGGGGTTTGAGAAGAGAACTGTTGCCAGAAGCCAGACTTCTTCCAAAACAAAATCGACCTGCGCCAGGAAAATGTTGGAACTTGGCTTATGGATACCACACCATTTCGAACCTGGATGAAGCAAGAACTTCCAGTATTGCTATGGACCACAGGAATTCGTAAGTTTGCCAACCGAAGTCTTTACTTTTCTGAGCAAAGGTTCTGATAAGGGATCTAATCTTAACCTGTTGAGAGCGCTACGTGTGTCCCGGTATTCTCGAAGAATCGGGTGTTATGATGTGCGATGTATCAGCCTTACGGGGCCGATAACAGGTAAATATTTTCGGTCTTGATCTATTAAGGGAGGCCGCCTGTTATATAGAATCATGCTGCCTAAACCAGCCCAGAGCCGTGATCCTGACTGGGAGGACCCCTTGGTCTAAGCTGGCTCGCCATCAGGACTTAAGAACGCAAATTCTCTGCGACAGTCCTCAGCTGCCCTTCTCTCCATCTTTTCTTCCGTCACAATTCGAACAGTTGGAACAATCATTGATTCTTTCAGTCTATATTGCTCACTCGTTCACATCAGATTCGCGCCAATTCTGTCTGACGATCTCTTATATCCATCATGCCAGACGCCCACAACACTTTCTACACCGACAACTCACTAAATACTATAGCCGTGTTTCAAGAACAGTTAAATGCTTTCTTGGATGAAATTACCGTTATGCTTCCTTGCGAGACATGCCGAGAGAGCTTCGAGTTTGTCGGAGAGCTAAAAGCGCATGAAGCACAACACACAAACACTCCTTCAAATGGCGCAAGATGAAATGGCGTGCCCTCTTATGACAATGTCGACCCCGGTGATCTATATTAATAATCCTGCTGACATGTCTTATGCAGAACTTTATTAACCCTGCCAGACCGGCCATCCGCATGTCGGAGGTCTGGAGAAGAAATAAACGGTGATCGGGGTTCCGGAACATCCTGAAGTCATGCGCATCTCACGAGATGCACTGGCATTAAAGTGTCTACAACGCCGTGGTGCATACTGGCATTGGTTGTCGTCGGTGAAAGTGTGAGACCGAGCACTGAGTTGCTCACATCAGCACTTGCGCACAACTACCGTAGCAGTGCGCACTTGGCGATGGCGATCTTCTTTCATGATGGTTATTATGGAGTAGGAAGGGCGTTGGAGACATTCGGGCGGGCGGCGCCACTTTCAGGGGCCCGCAAAGCGCATGCAGGCGGCGTTAAGCTTGTTTAGTCCACCACGGTGCTGTGCCTGGGTGCCCTCGAAGCTTTCAATGTTGTCGATCGCGGCCGACGCAGCCACAGCTACAGTAAAAGCGGTTGCTAATCACCTGACTGTAGTCTACCCACAACCACTGGCTGGCTCGAATCCCGTCGGACAGATTTGTTCGGTTTCGACATGTTCCAACGTAAGTAGCTGGGCAGATGTCTGCCATTGTCTGGCTACGTGTTCCACGACACAACTACAATGTACAACTGAAAGCTTCGGCGCCGTGAAATAAAGAGCGAAGGCGCGAAGGGTGGACTCCATATGCAAGACCACGGCACTAGGGGCGGGCCGCGTGGCGGCCAGCCAATAAATTCCAAAGCATCATGCTCAAAATCGGAGGGCCCCATTTCCGCGTGCTGGATGTCCGTAGTCTTCGAGGTGAGCCCAAGAGCGTGCAGGCGTATCCACGCCCTCTGGTGTCCCTTGTACATACGCGGTTAGAACAAAGTCTCGTCAACTGGTTGACACCCCCTTTCTAGCTTGACCAGAGATATGCCTCCTGCTACCCCTCAGCACGTCAGGTCGGCCGAGGTCGTTGATCCGATCTCCGAGATAGTGCTGGTTTCGGAGTCTACATAAATATGCCAGGCGCCTTGCGGATATTCTGATGCAAGCTGAGCTCGTAGGAAAACCGTGCACACTTGACTTTATCACTTACAAAGACTTTCTTTCTGAGTGTCTGTGCATCTGTTCGTGTTTCTGTCCCTGTCCGTGGTCTCTTCTTCGCGGCCCTCGTCTATCAGAAGACTGGGTCCTGCCTGTCATGGGTAGCGCGGTGGCCCTCAGCGAGGAATATGGCCCTCCTCTGCCGCACTTAGACCCACCCCCATGCATGTGGAGGGACTTCCAGTCTTTCGTCAGCTCGACTCCTGACGCCCTTGCTATTGCTTGCGTCCATCAACCACCAGATCTGTTCGGCATCCCAAACCTGCCGCTGGACCACGATGCCTTCCATCATCACCCTTACCTTCGCTGGTCCTTCAGGAGTCTCAGCCGGGGGGTTGAACGACTCGTCAGGGCGTGGAGGCCACTGGGCGTGAAGGAGGGCACGCCCTTGGTGACCTTCTGCCACAACAGCGCCGAGTACGTGCTCGCTGCTTATGCCGCAACCAAGCTCGGCTGCGTGATCATTCCCATTAGTCCTCGCAACCTGACCAACGAGGAAGAGGTCAGGCACATGGTCAAGGTTGGCTTGAGTGTCTGCGAAGGGGAGAAGCCCGTTGTCATCGCTGGAGACGAGCACTTGGCTTTCCAGGTAGACGACTTTCGGCTTTTCCCTGTGGTTCCACACAAGATTATCTTTCGTGCCGACAAATATGCAGACTGGATTACCTTTCAAAGCCTCATGGATGAGACCGCCCAAGGTACGGACGACGGCACGATGACTCCCTCGATCCCGGAGAGAGGGGGTTCTGTTCTGTTCACCTCTGGCACAACTTCACTGCCCAAGGGCATGTTTCGCCTGAATTCGACCTGGGCCACGGCATTAGTTGGCCTGAACATGCTCAGCGGCAGCATGGTGGCGGGCGACCGCAGCTGCTGTAACCTTCCTAACAACCACGCCATGGGCTTCGTCACCCTCACCAACTCCCTCAGCCTGGGCGCCAGTGTCATTTTCCCCGGTCCTGCTTTCGATCCCGAAGTCATGCTGGAGACGCTCTACAGCGAGGATATCACGCATGTATTGATGGTCCCGACAATGCTTTACGCATTAGTAGCGGCCAAGGCGGCCAAGTACCCCGACAGGCCATTAAACAGCGTGAAGAATGTCACCTTCGGAGGCGCGTCGCTGACCCCAGGAACGTTGAAACTCGTCACGCAGGAGCTTGGCGCCGCCGGTGCGGAGAATGTTTTCGGATGCACCGAGGGTGTGCTGGCATCTAGCGGATCTACGAGCGACTTTAGCAAGATCGTAGACGGTGACGATGTCTCGGTTGGCTGGCCGATGCCAGGCTTCGGCTCGCGGATAGTGGACCCCGAGACGGGCGAGATAGTCCCGCGCAACACTGTCGGGGAACTTCATGGCTGTGGCCCCAGTGTCGACGGACCTTACATTGGTGGTGTAGGCAAAGAGAACTGGTATGAGAAGGACGGGAAACTATGGTACAAGACTGGTGATGCAGGCCGAATGGACGACCAGGGCCGGACGTTTATCACTGGAAGATACAAGGACATGTGAGTGACATCAATCCTCCCAAAATATTCGCATATGCTTACAAGTTGATAATAGGATAATTCGCGGTGGCGAGAACATCTCTCCGTCCGCCGTTGAAGGCATTCTGGCCAAGAATCCAACGCTGAACGCTCTCGTCCCGCAGATAGTCGGTGCGAAGGACGAGATCGCCGGGGAGGTGCCCATATGCGTGGTCAAAGGATCTGTCACTGCAGAGATCCGCGAGCTGGTCCAGTCTGAGATTGTGCAACACATGGGCGCGCTTTATGTTCCAGAAGATGTCATTCCCATCAAGGCACTTGGCTTGGAGGACTTTCCACGGACGACATCAGGCAAAATCCAAAAGGCGAAACTCGCCGCACTGGTCAAGAAGCACCTGTCTAAGAGCGAAGAAGCTTTGGAAATCATCAAAGGGAACGATGCTAGCCTCACCGATGAAATGAGGTTGATTTGGGCCAAGGCTGTTGGTCTGGAGCCTTCAAGGATACGGCTCGATGCTCGTATTGGTGAATTCGCCGACAGCATCACCGTGATGCGCGTGCGGGATAGGATTAAGCGCACCACCGGAAAGGCCCTGTCACTGTCAGCCATGGCAGAGGCGGGAACCATTGAGAAACAGATCAAGTTGCTGCAGAGCATGGGAGCTGGCCAAGCAAACGGGGCTCAGGAAGTACCTGCCAAGAGGCCAACTCGTCAGGGCACGCCAGGGGCGGAGGAAATGGCCCATCTCATCGAGGACCCGGAGCTCTTTGAGCCAACGAAGGAGCTGGTGACAAAGACGATTTCCAGCTTGGGACTGAGCTGGGACGATGTCGAGGACATCATCCCTGCGTACGACTTTGGCACCATCATGTCGCAGACAAAGCTATACGATAGTTGGAGCTTCAACTTTGCCATACACCCAAGCAGAAACGTCGACAAAGCGGTTGGTTCACGGATTCCCGAGTCTCCTTCCTCTTCCGTTGGCCAACACGGTACTGACAGGCCCTCTAGAAACTCCGCCGCGCTTTTGAAGCCGTCGTTATCAACAACCGTATCCTTGCGTCCTTCCTGGTGTGGGACTCGACTAAGCTTGGCTCTGACGACGCTCTCCATGTGGTCATCAAGCAGAACCAGAAGTTCTTTGACAACATTGTCGAAGATGGCGGCTCTCTTGATGCCGTCGACGACCTGAAGAAGATCTCACAGCACCACCCCCACCCAGACTATGCCACGCTTCCAGGACCGGTCTACCGCACTATGCTGTTCGACATCAAAGAAACCGGCTCGGCTGCGATGGTGACGTCTGTACACCACTGTGTAATCGACGCGTCCATGGGCCAAATCATGCAGGAGGACATAGACCGAGCGCTCGCAGCCCTGGCCGATGGTGCAACCACGACTGAAGATATCCTGGCAAAGCTTCACCCTCACGTGGATTACAAGCCGTGGGCCGACTCTTACTACAGCCTGCGGTCTGGTGTCGAAGCCCGTGCTGCGACAAAGTGGCATCTCAGGCGTCTATCGTCACTACCACAACACGCCGCAACAGGCGCCCTGTTCCCGTCCACGCTCATAACTCCGCGCGACAAGTACAATGCCGCATTGGTCGAGGGCGAAGACTGTATCACCATCACATTCGACATACCCGATGTCCATGCCCTCCGCAGGGAATACCCGGAGATCACAGCGCAGGCGGTGGTCAAGAGCGCGGTGGCGCTGATGAATGTCTACCGGACGGGCCACTCGCACGCGCTCTTCACCAACCACGAGGCGGCGCGGACATATTTCCCCTTCATCCCCCGGGCGATGGCGGACCTCAGCCCGAACCTGTTCGAGGCGACGGACGTGAGCGGGCCGACGTACCAGAACGTCATCAACCTGATCGAGGTCAGCAGGTCCAGTGGGGAGACGGTGCTCGACTTCCTCGGGAGGGTGCAGCGCGAGCAGACGCTCCTGACCAAGCACGCGGCTGCACCGCTGAGGGAGATCATGCGGGGCCTGGACAACGGCGCGAAGCTGGTGCCCGAGGTGATCGGCGCACAGGTGTACAACTGGGTTCCCGGCCTCGGTACCATGGGGACGAACCCACATCACCACCACGAGGTGTTGAGCGCGGTGGTCAGGCCGCACCTGGGGTTGAACCTGAACTGCGGGCTGGGAGGCGCCCAGAACCAGACGGTTATTGTGCAGGTACGCGGCGATGGGTTTGACCTGGGTGGGTTGCGAAAGGTCGGCGAAGAGATCGAGGCCATCACAAAGTGGCTTGTGACGAGGGACAACTGGGGAAATCCGGTGGGGGGATTCGAAAGCTCTCTTCAGGGTTAGGCAGGGCATAGATCATTGGAGCAGGCGTGACTTTGTCCCGGAGATGATGATACTTCCAAGCGAATATGTAGAAATACATACATATATAATTCATTCCCAGGTACTCTTCTACCTATCGTGACATATTCTTTTTTCAGAGAGCGAACTTCATCGTAAGTCTGTCTATTAGGTGGCTCAGTCGGAGCAGTAGGCAGAAGCCAGTCGTCTTCAAGACGGTACTTTCTTGCCCGAGATCTCGTGGGCGCATTGAGATTAGTACCTAGGTAGCATTTTCCCCGGGACAGCTTCGTCCCCTTTCATGATTGAGCGATGTGGATATGTCGGCTTCGACTGAGGGATATCTAAGCACAAGACTGCAAGATGGTCTGGTCTGTGGAATGACTTCCGACGGTTATTAATGCTGTAATCGATATCCCGAGATCTTCCTCCTCAGGATACAAATCCGTAAGTCGCGAAGGTTTCCTGCATCTGAGTCACTCGGAAAAAAAAATGCTTTGTTGAGACGCTTCAGTAAATGGGATGAGCCGAGACGAGAGAACAGAAGTCCGAAATTAGTTTGAGGCTCGTTTATGGCGGCACTGAGTACAACGGACTGGACTACACGTACACGTGTAGGACTGGTCTAGCCCCACTGGCCCCCGTCCTTAGACGCCCTGGCTTCCAATGCGGGGCAAAAGTCCAGGCGTGGCAGATGGCAGGTGGCAGGCGGCAGGGAAGGGTCCAATTTCTTTGCTGCCCCACCATGGCCAACCAGGAGACGATGGGGGGGGGGGGCTACAGCTATCTGTAGACAGCAAGTAGATAGCTTCGCTGACCGCTGCCTCCTCCCTTCTCTTCCCTCCCCTTGCCTGTTCCCCGCCTCTTGCTGCTGTGCTGTGTGTGTTCTTTTGAGAGTTCCAAGGGCAGGCAAACGACTTTGTCCATCTGATCGAAATGGCCGCCAACAAGATTTACCGGGCTAGCACCACTGCTCCCGTCAACATCGCCGTCGTCAAGTCAGTCTGCGGCTCCTCAATCATCTTACCCCTCTCCCTCCCCTCTGTCCCCTCGCGATTGACTCTTGCTAACCTCAGAATTCGATTCTCTGCCCTGCAGGTACTGGGGCAAACGTGATGCCAAGCTCAACCTCCCGACCAACTCCTCCCTCTCCGTCACTCTCTCGCAAGCCGACCTGCGCACCCTGACCACCGCCTCCTGCAGCGCCTCCTACCCGCCCGGTTCCGACTCCCTCCTCCTCAATGGCGAGCCCTCCGACATATCCGGCGCCCGCACCCAGGCATGCTTCCGTGAGCTCAGGGCCCGCCGCAAGGCCCTCGAGGACGCCGACCCCTCGTTGCCCAAGTTGAGCACGCTGCCCCTGAAACTCGTCAGCGAGAACAACTTTCCCACCGCCGCTGGCCTGGCCTCGTCCGCTGCTGGCTTTGCGGCTCTCGTCAGGGCCGTTGCCAATCTGTATGAGTTGCCAGAAAGCCCATCGGAGCTGTCCCTGATTGCGCGCCAGGGGTCTGGGTCCGCCTGCCGCTCGCTCTTTGGCGGCTATGTCGCGTGGCGCATGGGGTCCAAGGAGGACGGCACCGACTCCAAGGCCGACCTGGTCGCCGAGGCGTCGCACTGGCCTGAGATGCGCGCGCTGATCCTTGTCGTGTCTGCCGCCAAGAAGGGCGTCAGCTCCAGCTCCGGCATGCAGCAGACGGTCGCAACATCGGGGCTGTTTGCCCAGCGCATCTCGACGGTGGTGCCCAAGAACATGGACCTCATGGAGAAGGCCATCAAGGAGAAAGACTTTGGCCTCTTTGGTGAGGTGACGATGCGCGAAAGCAATTCGTTCCACGCCAGCTGTGCTGACACGTACCCGCCCATTTTCTACATGAACGACGTTTCTCGTGCCGCGGTCAGGGCGGTCGAGAAGATCAACGAGGCCGCCGGTCGCACCGTTGCGGCGTACACATTTGACGCGGGTCCCAACTGTGTGGTCTACTACCTGGAGAAGGACGAGGCTGCCGTGGTTGGCACCTTCTACGGGCTGCTGCAAGGGGTGGGCGGATGGAAGGAGGGTGCTGCCGGGCTCAAGACGGCGGACGTGGCGCTTGAGGAGCCTGTTTCTGCGGCACTCAAGACGGGTGTGTCCAGGGTCATCATGACTGGCGTTGGCGAGGGGCCCACCAAGACAGATGAGTACTTGGTCACCCAGACAGGCGAGCCAGTCAAGAGGTAGGGGAGGTGGGTTTCGGGCTGGCTGTCAATTACTGGGCAATGTCACGGCTTATACTAGGGTATTCTCTTCGAAAGTCGAGAAAGATGGAGCAAGGAAACGGGAGGAGGTGTATATTCCGAACCGGTGGAGTTTTACGTGACCAAAAAGCTACCTGTTTGATAGATCAAATACCCAATACTTACTGCCCCGAGCATTTTAACACATGACTAGGCATTTCTCTACATCTAATAGACAAAAATATCATTAATTGCCACGGGTATATCTCCAAAGTGAAAGAAGTTTAGCCAAGCATCTTCGTTTTCGTTTTCACAAATACTTCAAACCTGACAATCACTTGGCCGATCCAGGGTCTCCAGGGTCTTCAGGGCTCAGGGCTCAGGGCTCAGGGCTCAGGGCCCGAGCTCCCCACGAGGGAGCTAGCGCCGTTGATCCCCCAGTCCCAAGTCAGGGCTGGGGCTTATCAGGACTCCTCTATAGGTACAGTAGCAGCTTATCGTCGCTCCCACCTGGCAGTACCGACGTCACTGCTGGGCCGTTCAGTCACATCAGGCGTAATCCAAGCAGTTGCTAGCTGTGGCCAACCGTGAACTTTGCTCTGATCTGACTTTCCCTTCCTGGGATGAAAAGACTCCCAAGGATTGGTTTTCTCAGCCGTTATGGTCGGCAGCCCTATCTCTGTGCCCCGAAGATCCGAGCCTTCCTCGTTCATCTGTTGCAGGGGATGACGAAAGCTTAATCTTCCTTTGGCCCTGGGTCGTCCATCTTGATTAATTACCCTGGTCTTCCGACTGGCGCTCACCATTCACCCATCGCTCCCACTTCGCCGTCTGTCCTTTCCTTCAGAAGAGAGCAACTTGGCTCCTGTGAACCTCACCTCGGCCTTCTGAGGCTTCTCTCTCCCCTCCGACCTCCATGCGCTGGCCAAGATGAGCAAGATTTGCGACATTGACGAGTCGGGCGATGTCCTTGCGACATACACCGGCAACGAGAAAGATGGCCTCAAGATGGTAAGTCACAGCTGCCTCAAAATGTTTGACATGTCTGCCAACTCCGTGGCTATCGCTGCAGGTCATTGATGGCTGGCTAACTGTACTGTACCTAGGAGAAAACGCATACCCCCCTCCCCAAGGCGATTCTCTACGCCTTCCTTCCCGCCGGCTTCCCTCATACCGTGACCGACGACTACCTCGCGTACCAGACATTCGATTCCCTGCAAGCCTTCTCCTCCTCTATAACCAACCTCCTTGCGAACCGCGCCATCCTCGAGGGCCTGGGCGTAGGTAGCTCCAGCCAGACGCCTACCACTGCCCTGCTACTCCAGATCATCCAGGATACCTTCTCCCGGCTTGCCACCATCCTGTTCGCCCACCGCATGGGCCAGGCCATTGAGCCAGAGTGCAAGTACTACCGCTTTCTTGCTGATATCTTCAACGACTGCAGTCAGTTCCTCGACCTCCTTCTCCCTGCCTTGCCCCTCCTGCCCAAGGTCTCAGTCATGGTCACCGCCTCTGTGTTGCGAGCCTTGTGCGGCGTCGCGGCTGGCGCATCCAAGGCCACACTGAGTGCCCATTTCGCAACAAACGGGAATCTCGCCGAACTCAATGCCAAGGAGCAGAGCCAGGAAACCGTCGTCAGCCTCATGGGGATGTTGACCGGCACTCTACTCGTCAAGCTTGTCGAGGACAAGACAGCCGTGTGGTGCTGGATGATGGTGCTGGTGGGCATTCACCTCCTCACCAACTACTATGGTGTCCGCTCCGTCAAGATGCGCACTCTCAACCGTCAGCGTGCTACCATAGTCTTTCGCGAGTTCCTCGAAACGAAAACCGTACTGTCTCCCACCGAGGTTGCCAAACGCGAGTCAATTATTTTCAACAGCCACGGCAATCTTACTTCTAGGATGGGTGAATACAAGGGAACGGCTGATTTCGGCGGGTATGGGGATGTCATGAACTTCAGGCCGTGGGGAAATCACAGATATGTCTTTGATACCGAGGACTACTTCATGGGCATCTGGCAGTGGGGGCCGAGCTTTACCATCCGGATTGCGATCAAAGAGGGGAAGCGATCGGACAACGACGCGTTGATGGCATGGTTCGACGCGGTTGCGCATGCGTACTACTTCGATACGGCCGTTTTCAAGGACGGGCTTGGCGGTATGGGGCATTACGAGAACGAGGTTCCTGACGATCACCTGGTCGGCTCCGGTGTGGTGGACCGCGAGACCAAGCTGGCGCTGCTCAGAGCGCTGAGGGGAAAGGGCTGGGAGGTGGAGAACGCGGCGGTCGAGACTAAGACGCCGGTGCGTGTCAGGGTCGGCGGCAGCGAGAAGAGTCTCAAGGGCACGTAGGATACGTTCGACTTTCCTTTGGATTCCGCCTCTCGTTTACTATCTCCTTCTTTTCAACTCACCCGACCCTTCATGCCAGAACCGGCGGGTGGGTCGGCCCTCCTTGCAGCCAGGACCATGGATATTTCTCTGCGACAAGTGCGACCTAGGCGAAACGTGGCACTGCAAGGCATCACGACGCATGAAACAATTTTGCGGTGTATTGATTTTTGATGATGGGATTTTGGCGATGGCATCCCCCACCCTCCCCCTTGGAACGAATCTCGATTTAATATTCAGGAGCAGCTTGCTGATGTGCGAACAACACAGTGCCGCCAATATCGAGCGAGAAAGACCACGGCCTGCTCCTCCACCGACCACCGTCGCGGCAGGCGAAGCATGACTGACGTCCTTTTTCTGGCCCCAGTGGGCTGATATCTTGATTTATGTCTCGGGCTCGGGTAGTGTCAACTTTGCAAGGGCGTTTTGTGGGCAGGACATAGAGGTGGCGGGGCATTGAGCAATGGAAGAGCACATTCCTGTGAGATGTCTGCTTATATTCAAAGCGGAGATGAGAATAACCCCTCACGAATCAAGATGACGAGATATATGAGTATTGTCATCTTTGGACCCACGCGAGGTTTTGAGATTACACGAAACAAACCATTGATACCCCCCACTGTCTGTTCATTATACTCGCCAAATGCCGCTTCAAAGTGACCGTTAGGAAGTCAACATTTCCCATTCGTTCGAGCCGTTCAAGCTCTCCTTGGACGCCGTCCAACACCGCTGAGGTCTACTCCTCGGTATTTCTCGTTTCAGCCGAGTTGTGCATAAAATGTCACCCACAGGTGTTGCTTGCCCTCTTCCCAGAGCAAGACGACCAATCCTCGGTCCAAGACGATGAACCCTACTGCCGTCATGTGCATCTTGGTTGGGCGCGCGACAGTGGTTCTCTTCTTTCTTAAAAGTGCAGGGCAGTCCTCTTCTCACACATTTCCGGCCTGGCCAAATGCTCTGCTAGGCCCTAAACAAAAGCCCGGCCCGTCACGACAGCCCAACGGCCCTGCTGGCCCTCATCCTGACGCCTTCCCAGGTGTTGAGCTTCGGCCTGACGTCGAGGTAGAAGCTCGGCTTGCCCCCGGCGGCCCCGGGGCGGCCGGCGTAGAAGTCGATGACGTACTCGACCTTTGTGCCGCAGCGGTCGACGACCCAGTCGTGCCTGTCGAAGGGGGCGGTGTAGCCGAGGAGGGTGTTGAGGCGGGCCTTGGGGGACATTGTGGTGCTGAGGCCGGTGAAGGAGTAGAGCATGGGTCCCTGGGGGCAACTAGCATGGGGAGGGTCAGCACATTTCATCCTTGGTGGGTTCACTCTCCATGGGGAGAGCAACAACTAACTCCGTTGTTTGCGCGCAAGCTGGCTGGCTGGCTTTGGCGAGGTAAAGGGGAAAACTCACGTCGAGGTCGCATAGGGCCGCTCCCACTCGCGGATCTCCTTCCAGGCCTTCTCGTTCACGGCGTTGTGGATGGGCACTACCGTCTTCATGTCCTGGGCGCGGGTGTCGTGGCCCTTGCGCTTCATGGCGTCGAAGAACATCTTCTCGCTCGGGTAGACCCAGTTGCCCGTCTTGGCGTCGGCGCCCGTCTCGGACTCGTGGTTGACGGGGCATGCGCTGTTTGTTGCGCCGGTGGACTGGGAGCGCGGTATGGTGGAGATGACCCGATCTGTGCCGAGTCCGTTGCCGCCTGGTCGTTGTTGCTGTTGCTGTTGCTGTTGCTGTTGCTGTTGCTGTTGCTGTTGCTGTTGATGTGTAGGATGTGATGGTTGGTCGGTCGATGTTGTCGTGGATGTGCTGGAGGAGAGGTACGGTATCCTTGGCCATTGCCATGTGGAATTTGTAGGTTTTGAGGCTGGAGGTGTTTGGGGTTGTGCCTGTGCTTGTGCCTGTGTCGTTGCCCGTGTCTCCTGTGCCTGCTGTGCAGCTTTTGCCTGCGCCATCCATGCCTCCCTGCTCCGGTGGTCGACGGGGCACTTCTCCCCGCCTGTGGCGTCTACATTGCCCAAGTCCTTGTTCATGTTGAGAGATGTCGGAGTCGTACTCGTAGTCGTCGTCGTAGTCTTGTTCTCGCCTCCTTCTGCGGCGTCATGAGTGTGGGTGTGGGTGTGGGTGTGGGTGTGATCGGTTGCTGCCCCAGTCTCTGTCCCCCCAACGTCCGCCAGCGCCTTTCGGTTGAGAAACAGGGTGTCTAGGAGATCTTGCTGCAGCATTATGACGATGATGTCGCTGGAGGTGCCATGGTGGTCGGTCCAGTAAGCTGAAAAGCGACGTCGAGGTCGAGTTTTGGGAGCGTCAGGTTATTATTTGGGACCAGACGGCAACGAGACAAGCTCGGCTGTCTTGGGCCTAGTTTTGCGGCCGGGCGGGCGGGTCTGGGTTCCGACGTTGGCTGCAGCCTGAAAATCTTGAGCTTGGGCCAGCAGCCACCAGACCCGTTCGCCTGGGCCCGCCGTGGCGGGCAGGCTGCTGGAGCGCGAGGCAGGCGGCCTGCCTCGTCCACTAAAATTAGGTGCGGCCCGAGGGTTTGGAAGCATGGCGGACGGCCCAAGAAGGAGGGGATGGAGAGAGCTGAAACAAGTGGAGTCTGTATGTGTTTGTTTTGCGTATCTGCGTCTGTGACTGTGTGTGTTTATTTTGTTTGGTGTCTGTTCTTGGGTCTCGAACTCTGGACTGCAGATGTGGCTTGGCCTGTTTTATTATGTCTTGGTTGCTCAAGCGAGTAGCAGCAGCATGCCTGTCTGTCTGTCTGTCTGTGTCATGGACGGACCAAGACTGTGTGAGAGGTCCTTCACATTCGCTGGTCCCCCTGCTGCTCGGTTCTGTCTATCCTGACCGTCCTCCCCAATGGCATCGCTCAATGGCATCGACATGCTGACTGTCAGCCACTCAACACGGCCCAAGCTGACTGACACGCATCCGAGCAATAAGTAAGTTGCACCAGTCGAGCCCAACATAGGCCGTACACATCGCCTCGCATTACCCCTTGCATCCCCGAGACCTGTCTAGATTTCTCACTCGCCCACGTACACTCTTGACGTACATCCCACTGCAGGCCATTCGTGCCCAGGAAAAGTTCCGGCTGCCCACCGAGACGAGGACACACGCTGCATGCATGCAGTGTGACTTGTGATTTATGACTCGGTTGGCCCTTTCACGTGCACGCAGCCGTCGGAGCAGAACTGTTTGTCTGTTAACAAGACAATCTCAACCAGGCGCAGTCTTATCACTGCTGCGACTCGGAAAGTGGGAGGTGTTGTGTAAGGACGAAGTGTTGAGCGCAAACACAGCCAGTCTTGTTCCAATGCGTCTCGATTTGTCTTGTTCCGTTCCGTTGGGCCATCTACACCGAGGTGTTCATGAGGAAGAAACGTGGACCGCTAGTGTCGTGCACGTGGGCTAGAGTTACTCTTGTTCTACTGAAGTTGCGTTGAGTTGAGCAAGACACTCTACTCTGCCCCATTTCACAAGTGCTCTGGATAGTATCACCGCATAGGCGTCTCAACGTTCTTTAGCATCGCTGCCCCAAAATGCACCATGTAGCCTGCAGCGATCCTGATTGCTCCTCGTCTAGCTCAAAATACAGACCATTACGAGGGAAGCTCGAGCGATTTCTCTGTATATCATAGATGTCATATCTGCGAGAATGATTTTGTCATGCTTGTGCCTAGGCGTGAAGTATTCCTGTTCACTCTCCACACTACTCAAATATCGAGTATGTCAATTGCTGGCAGGTCTTTCATGTATCTGCAAGCTTCTTATCACTGCGTTATGCCGCTTCAATACCGCAGTGATCGAGACTCAGAACTCAGGTTCTAATCTCGCCCGCTCCCGATATTAGTTGCTAGGCTACAAGAAGATGATATAGAGAAGCAGCCGCACAGTCGATTGGTTGCTGGACTCTTGTCTCCTTTGAAAGATAACACCAGCATATCTCTGAGATGTATTTGGCGGCCCGCGAGGGTTCCAAGGTTTAGATGCACCGCGATGATTGACAACATATTCTTTAATTAAGCTCCAGGTCACCCAGCTATTATGGCCAGGAGAGATGTTCTAGGGGCCTTTGTGTCGTATTCAATTGAACAAGTTCAATGTCTAATATACTTTCCATCTTCTGCCCGTTCCAGGTCAGTTGCAAGTCTTTGGGCAGGCATTTCTGTATATATACAATCCTCCATGACTTAGCGGAAATAGGCAATCTCGAAATGGTTCACGGCGCATACGCTGATACAAATTTTAGTAGCCGACGATCTCAGAGAATAATAATGTAGAAAGTCGGTCACCTTATTTCCATATTGCCCTTGCATCTTTCAAAGATACAGCTGAAACGCCTTACCAACTTGAACGAAATTCAGGCAAGTAGCAGCAGCACCCTTTGAGAAATTGATGTCATAGCCAGGGACAGTATTTATTCGGGCGCTGTATCCTACCTGCCACCTGCTGCGTGCATGTCAAACTTTTGCTTAGAGGATCTAGTGCTTACATTTTGGATGATTTGTGTCTCGCACCAAGCGTCTGTGCAATGACACCGGATCACGGAACAGAGACAGGCGGGGAGGCGGGAACGAATAATGAACGATCGCGGGGCCCCAGAGTTGCTGGGATACAAGCCATGATAAGGTTCATCTTAGTCGTGCCATGCATGCTGGCATTGACGCTGCAACGCGAGCGCGAATTAGAAGCGAAGCATCTTGCTATCGCAAGGGGTATGCTCAATATTGCCAGAACAGAGGCGGCGATCATTGGCGCACCTTGTCCTAAATCGGGCCACTCACGATCTCCAGAAAAGACAGCGTAACAAGGCAAATAGTTCAGTTGAATGTGGCTGGCATGGCTTCACGCTGACAGCTCTGTGGCTGCTCATGTAATAACACTTTGAACAACAGTTCGGCAGGTGAACATGGAAATGTGACTGGTTGGCTGGTGTCTCACGCGAGAGGACTACCAGTCTTTTGCTGTGCAGAGCTGCAGCATACCTACCAAGGGATCGACGTGACCATGTCAGCCCTTGAATGTGGTGTGATGGATCGTCAGCTGGCTCCCTAGGTCGCTGTTGAATCGCCATTCGCATTTGGCAGGCCATTCGGACCGGCATGACAGACGATGTGTCAGTACGTGCTCCTAGTGTATGCCAGTGTAGGACAGCTCAGCCGCCTTGGAGGGCTGAACGGTATGCAGGCATGTAGAGCAATGCGTGCTGTAGCGAGAGGGTATCATTGCCACAGTGGTGCTGTAGGTACTCCTTACCTAGGTAGGTAAGCCAACATTCGTTCAACCGGCAAGACGTTGCATTCCGTACAGAAAGAAGCAGAGACTTGCCAAAGCCGTCCCTCTGCCTGTCAGCCTGTCCGAGCCCGACTGGGCTTGTCATGCGTGACCCGGGAGAGCAACGAGCTGAGAGGCTACACGAAGCCCTCGGTCGCGTGGCAGGAAACGGTCTGGAACTTCAAATATCGTTTCTATACGGCTGGCCAGGTTGCGAGTCCCGGGGCGGCAGCTGTGCTGAACACGAGTTTATCTAGTCTACCTAGAAGCCTAGAGATAGATACTTCAGCACCTACTTAAGTAGGCACGTGCTAGGCAGGCGATTTCACTGCACGGTGGTCCATGGGAAAACGATTTTGTCGAAATCTGTGTCCCTTAGAGCCGAACGCCCGGGACAAGACCAGCCGAGGCAAACCGGCGCCTGAAGACGAAGCCTCTCATTGCTGGAAGAAAACGGTGTCCGAAGAGATACCGTACAGTATGGAGCTGCACGCTTTTCTATCCGCCTCTGCTCTTCCCCAGCTGCCAGGGCCATATGGCTGGCTGCACGAGCTGGGACTCAGGATTCGGGCCGGCTCCAACACGGTTCGTGGCGCGGATGGAGTGATAAGTTTGTTGATGTGCCTCTGGCAGTGAGCCCCATAGGGGACGATCTTCTTGGCCACGCTGGATGGAGAGAGAATTCTACGGGTGAAGAGTGGGAGGACGTCGACCTTGATGCCGCGGAGATGAGCTCTCACGCGACTAGGCCCTGGAGGGAGGAGCTGGACTGAGTGAACAAGTGCGCGAGTGCCTGGCTGGGTCAGGGATACGATTGGATAATAACGTTGGATACGACTGCCAATTCATTTTGGATACAAGTAGTGCTATGTGCTATGAGGAAGCAAATGCGTGGCGGATGGAGAAAGGTGCAACGAAAGGAGATGGTGTATTACGACCACTATACTCCATACTTTACTCAGCTTATACCCAAATACCTACCATTTCGAATTACACAAGTCTCGTTGCAGTGCTTGAAGGTTTCGTTAGACAGGACAACTTGACCCAAATACTGTGAAATTAATCATACCGTGTTTATTACGCACTATATCCGTGTAAGTTATGATACAGTAGGCGAAAGTCCCAGCTGTCGCCTGTGTCGAAGCTATCATAACCAGGCTTAGACCAACTTTAAAGCTCAAATCTCACACGCAGAAATGTGGCTTAGGCAGGATTGAGTGGTTCGCCTGTGTGTGGATTCGATATCTGAAGGACGAACTCTTAAGAACGCCCGCAGTGCCCACACCTTTTTGGCCTCTGCCCCCTTCTCCCTCCAGAACTTATTGTTCTGTGACAAAACCCATATGAGCTTCTTGACGTGAATTCCTCTTGGGGTTCCAAGCGCGAAAGCAGCGCTGTAAAGGAATCGCTGGACGCGAAAAATACCATGTTGACACGATTTGAGTGGCACTATTATTTTTCCAGACATTGCAATGACGGACATATAAAGCTGCCATAAATGGGCTTTGTGCTCCACAGACGAAATAAATGCTCAGCCGAGCAATTAGCCGCAAAGGGAGAGATAAATAGAAGAAACGTCTTCTGTACTCGCACTCTTCAGAAAGTTCGAGGATGATCACCTGTATAAATGTACCGGGTCTAGCTCAACGAATAGCTTGATTTTCTTCGAAACTTCAACCTCGAGTTCCCTTCTCGGGCCAGCTGCTCATGTGCACTAAACACTTCACATGGCACATAAGTCCAGGCTGCACATATAGACAACACACAAGCCACTGCTATAATCACACCTTTTGAAGTGATTGCACGTGACTCCGATCCTTGACATGGGTTGCCATAGACATGCCTATAAAACTGGGTGCACCGCCATACACATTCACTCGTGGGACTTTCGTTTCTCTCTACCCTTGCACTAAGGTGCTTCAATGTTTGGTGTCCACTGTGTTGTATCCAGCCATGATCGGCTCACCCAGCTTTTCTGATCGGCCCACCCAGCTCCGCTATTGCGCCTACCTAGTACAAGCTCTATAGGCGAGATCTGCTAAGAAACTAAAGTACCTTTTAAGAATAATAATATAGCTTTATATTTCAATAGAATCTATTTAATATATTATTTTTTAAAATTTATAATAAATAGTTATTAATTATATTTAATAATTATTTAATAGCTTTTTTAAAAAAAAATATTTAAAATTATAAGTAAATAAATAAAATTTAAAAAGCTATTGGGTGGGCGGAAACTTTACTTTATTTTAGCATTTTGGTGAAGTTTTCGCCTATCTAAAAAGCTGGGTAGGCGGAAACTTAAATATGGGGTTAAATAGGTGCGGGGTTGGGCTGCGGGGTTGAAAAGTATATTAATTTACTAACAAACTTTGCGTGTAGGGCTTGTACTGGGTGGGCGCAATGGCCGAGCTGGGTGAGCCGATCAGAAAAGCTGGGTGAGCCGATTATAGCTGTGTTGTATCGAGTACATAGTGTTGTCTACATATCCTATACAGTACGGAGCTATATTAACGGAGAGTACCCCATAAAATATTGTCCCACAGAAGATTAACCAAGAGAAGGTTATGCTGCAGGAGGATATCCCGTATGCTCTCGAGGCTTTGTAATGACTGCTACAGTGTCTCTGAAACTTGATTTGACTTAACTTCTATTGAAAGCACAAACACGAATATCAGGGAGTATTGATAAAATTACAGCTTTCTAGTTACCACTGGCAAAGGTCACGAGCCACTCATCAATATACTAAAAGACCCAGCGTCGGCTACAAGGAGAAGAACGCCGTCGTCGTAGTGATATATGAGTGCCTTCAATGGCGTATATGCGGTGAGCAGGCAGAAAATACAGCAAGGCACGCTGAGCCACAGCACAGACACTCATTCAAGCGGGGTGAGTCGAAACAGCCATTTCCGCAAGCAGTGCTTGCAGCCGCGCGCTCTCGTGACAGCTATTGATAGCGACAACAGGTGATTCTTGCGAAACGAATACAATGGTGAAATCTATGAAACACGGCTCAGACCAGATAGATCCGCACTACCGTCGCTTCACCCCACCGATATGGTTTCATCAATGGCAACATGGACACTGATGATAGCAAACATTTGGGTGAGCTTGAATAAATGCCCTGCTCACCGTCCCGAATTGGAAGCTGCATGGTTTTATTCGTCCGGCCTAGGCATACATCCTAACGACAATACCATTAACTAATGTGCACGCCAAGCAAATGTCTCAACGCGTCTGCAACATATCTCCGAAAACGTCCTGGCTAATCTGTATGTAGTAAGCCCTCTTCACACATGCCGGGTCATCGTACGAGAAAAAGGGATGTGGGGGAGTGGGGTCAGGCCAAAAGAAACGAGTGCAGAGATATAGTAGAACAATAGAAACCCCGACAGAGGTGAGTCAGTGAGTCAGTTCACGGGTGCCGCCGGGCGAGGATTTTCATCCGAACATACATAGCTGAGCGCGCGGCACGCGGGGAAAACGGCGCTGATCTGGTCTGTTAACCTTAAAAAAAGGCATATCTGCATTTCAACCCTATATTGCAAAGCGCTCATCTGTTCATTATGGGCTCAACTTTTCGGGTGGAAGCGAGGGGGGTGGGCCAAGGTTCTAAGCTCTTTGCGCACGAGGCGTCGGATCGCAACCTGTTACAATGCCGGCTATCGAAACCGGTCTTGTGCTGCGGGACGGGCCCCGCCTCGTGCCATATGTCGTCTAGTAGACTCGAATTAAATCACTTCATCGGATGTAGAGTCTAAGCTGGAACTCTAATGAGTGGGCCTGGGGCGAGATCTACAGAACAGAACCATGGTTGACTGTGACTTTTCAGGGGGCGCACGTCCCGCGCCATGGCTTAGTCGGGGAACTTTATTCACCCAAGGTTCACCCCCTGATATCTATCGTGTACTAAGAAGGCTCATGTAATTGTGATTGAGTGCCTGGATAATAAACAAGGCCGTAAGTCCTTGCTAGTGAGTGGCCTGGTCAACCTGTCCAGCTGTTGTATTTACCTACCTAGGGACCCATGGACCTCGCCGATTCCTAGGCTCTCGGGCTGGTCTTGATCGTGAGCTTCTTTTACCACGTGGGCAGATGAGCAAAAGCCACACTGCAGCCCGTTCGTATCGACAGTTTCCATGCGGAACAACTAAAAGCTTGGAATCTAGAAACAATCCGTATCTACCTAGGGTAGTTCTCATCGGTACCGCTCAGGCGCTAGATCAGAATAGATGGATTTCTCGGGCATGCCAAGCTGTGGTGTAAGTTAACGAGCAGCCGTCGATCCAGAACATAGCTTCAGTGTTGCTAACCAACGGTGGGATTGATAGCTCGACTGCCTTGGCTCGTCCTTGCCACTGTCTGCGTGCTCGCCTACCAACGAGACGTGTCTTTGCCTGGACCAAGGGTTCAACAGTCGCGTAGCCTCCTGTATCAAGGCCAGTTGTTCCGTCATCGAGTCGCTCAGTAAGTGGGGGATGATTTGCAAAAGTTTTGTGGCGTGGCTGATCATTCATGTACTCCTGTCCAGCCACCCAGAACATAAGCGCGACCGCCTGCGGGCTTCCAGTCCGAAACGAGACAATCACCATTAATGTTCTCAGATATGTGCTATTCCTAGTGGGGCTGTCATTTTTCATTATGAGAATGGCATCCAGGGCTACTAGGTTAGCACCGTGGGGTCACGATGATACGACAATTGTGATATCGGGGGTTCGTATTGATACTATGCAACCAACCCAGGTACAAGCGGTGGCAGCATACGCTGACGATTGCTTTCAATTAAAGGTCCTCGCCGGCGGCTGGCTGGCCGGAAGCATTCTCGCAGAACGCTACGGTCTGGGCAGGGACATCTGGACTATCGAGCCTTGGAGAATCACACTGTATCTCAAGGTGTTTTTCATCTTCGAAGTGCTCTACACGCTGACCCTCGGACTGATCAAGACGTCGATCATGTTCCTGTATCTGCGACTTTTTCCAGAACCAAAGTTCCGCCGCACCGTGTGGGCCACGCAGGGTTTCAATCTGCTCCTGGTTGGCACTTTCATTCTTTCCGACTTCCTACAATGCCAGCCTCTGAGTTATTTCTGGGAGTCCTGGGACGGCGAGCACAAGGGTCGCTGCTTTAACATTAACGCCCTCGCATGGGCCCATTCTGCCCTCAACATCGCCTTGGATTTCTGGATGCTTTACCTGCCGGCGACTCAGGTGTGGCCTCTACAAATGAAGCCGAAGAAGAAAGCGGGGGTGATTTTGATGTTTGGGATTGGAATCTTGTCAGTACCCCCTGCTGCTCGTTCTAGAGTTGCTCTTCATAAATGAGCCTGTATATTCCGTTGATCTGCGGTAACTGACCTCGGGCTCAGCTTAACATTGACGAGTATTATACGCATACAAACCTTGGTTGGCTTCGCAAATACACAGAATCCGACGAGTAAGTACAACCCCATGTTCAAACAAAATATCCATTGCTATATTACCGCTCGTATGTGCAATGTTAATCTCCGAGCACAGGAGACTACTTCGCGTTAGACACTTGGTCATATACAGAGATTACTGTTGGTATATTGGTGGCCTGTCTGCCAGGTGCTCGCCTCTTTGTGGGCAGATACGTCAGCGGCCTTCAAGCAACGAGTTCCAAGTTAAGCAGTCTCAGCCGGTCCGGCAACCGCATCCGCCTAAGCCAGAGGGGCGACAACGACGAGAGCATGGCGCCGGCCCGGTCAGGCCCGGGAAGCGACCCGAAGGTTGAATATACAGCCAAGTGTGCACCCTTGCCATCCTCGTCACGATTCGCGAGAGAGGACGAAGAGTCTCAATTGGAGTTGGTTATCATGACGATAGAGGACGACAGCAAGAGCGACGACAAAAATCATGCCATAACAATCTAACGCGACTAGAAGGCCTTGATTCCTGGACGTCGTCCACTATTGTTGTATTCAGTCTAGACGCGCACGTGTCATTGCAGGGCGTCAAACACGCTAGGTCAAGATCACAATATAGCTACGCCTTTTCAAAGATACGGATGGATATGAACAGCTCAGTGCTTCCTATTCAAGTTCGTACACCCGTGATCAAGGGCTTGGATGGTGAGTGTCGTGGTAACAATGGGTGCTGACGGAGAAGAGCCCAGAGGCCGTTCTGACGGCCAGCCGCAAGTCACGAGGGCACCAGCTGTATAAGTGGCCGTGAAGACTGGCGAAAGAGTCGAAAGAGTCGAAAGACGAGCGAGCATAGGGCAAGCATAGGGCGAGCACACGTAAGACACCCACGGCAAAGACCGGCACGTCGGAAAGGCAAAACCACGTGAGCGAGGAGCCGTATGATATTCGGACCTGATCCTCGCAACGCCTATCTAGCATATCCTTACAAAGCGCAACCCTGTCCCCCGAACCGTTTGGTAGAAGGGCTCGGAGTGGGTGCTGAATGAGCAAAGCAGAGCTTTCACGCCGCGCGAAGACCCAACCCCCCCCCTCTTCTGGAATATGCATGTAGTCATCCTACAGTATCAAGACACCGGGGAGGTGACCATCTCATGAGTCCCACTAATCGATGGCGGCGCGAAAAGCCTCTGGTGGCTTCCCGGCTATGTCGATTCAAGCCCCTCTCTGGTCCTGAAGTGCACGGACTAGATCAGTCAGATCCATTGCCGAGCCGACGCCGCGACATTGTACATACCGTCGGTATCGTCACTGCGTGGGGATAGCCTTGCTGCTTTCGAAGGACCCGCTTTGGTTACTCCAACAATCTCACAGCCATCGTGCGAATGCCTCAAGCGAATGTGGAGGCGCCACCGCTCTCGATAGCCTCGATCTCCTCGACAGTCCAGGAAGTCCTGCGGAAGCGGGCGGGGAGCTCGTCGCGGTCGAAGAAGAGACCCTTGCCGGGCTCGATGGAGGGCAATGCTGAGCCCGAGGCGCCACCAATGCCACCCTCGCTAGTGCGAGCCCAGGACTTCTGGAGCGGGCCGTACTGCTGGGATCGCTGGCGGTACTCGGAGAAGGAGTGGTGGGAGCTGGCTGAGAAGTCGGACGGGAGGGACTGGCTGGGGCTCGCTGGGTGAGGCCTGGGGCTGTGGTCCACGGCGGCTGTTTGGGTGCAACGAAAGTCAGCTTGCGCTCTTGGAAAAGTATGCAGAGCTAAGTGATGGCACGAGGGGAGAGACGGGGGAGGGATGCACCTCCCCCGGGGGGGGCTCAGAGGGGTGACGTACAAGGAATAGAGCGCTTTCCAATAAACTTAATAGAAGGGACACGCTCGGCGTGGGCAGCTGCCTGTCGGAGGGCCTTGGTTGCAAACATTGTGGAATTGTGTGTATGTGATTGAGAATTGGCCTGCGGGAAGATGGTGTGTGCTCTCGTACGTGGCAGCGAAACGTGGTGTGGTGCGGTGAGGTGAGGAAACGGGTTGATTGTCAAGAGCGCGATCGCGGCAGGGAATCGACAGTTGTGAATTAGAAATCACAAGAGGGGTTGTGCAGGAACAAGACAAATGGGGTATTCGGTGCTGCTTTAGAAGCGATGGACAGACTAGGATCACGAGGACGGCTATTGAGTTGATCAGGACAGCAAGAGAAGAAAAGAGGCAGACGAGAGAGACGGTTGACACAAATTGTGCAGGTGGAGGAAGCGTCCGGTTGAAGAAGGTCGGAGGTTGGCGTAAGGCAAGGCAAGGCCGGGCAAGGCTAGGTCGGACAAGGCAGGCACAAGCATGGGCATGAGCACAAGCACAAGCAAAAAACTTTACAGGCAAGAACCGCCGGGCGGTTTTCGGACTTTGGAATTTGGGGAAACGACGGAGTGGAATGGACTGGGGTGAAGTCAGCGAGTGCATTGATTGGCGGGGATGGCAGTGGGGAGTGGGATTGTGTGAGTGCACACGTGAGTGGTTGCCGAGTTTTGGTGGGGCCACCGCTTCCGTTCAGGGAGGTTTGAAGTGAACAAGCTCAAGCTTGGGGCCAAGCCCGGGGGGCCAAGTGCAGCTCGAACCTTTTTGCCCACTCCACCTGTCCACTCATCCACTCACATGCTGCCACCTTGGGGACGGACCCTTGGGCACGCCTGGCAGGTCCTGCCACCCGAGCCTCTGGGAAAAGCGATAAACGGACTGCGGTACTGTAGCCGCAGCTGCCACACCAGCACACCCACACGTGCATACCACTGTACCCTCAGGCACTACAGTACGTACCCCCACCCAGACAGCCAGAGTCCGAAGCTCGGGCGAAGGCGCCTGGGGCCACAGACACAACCACGCCATTCCCTCTCCACATCGTCCCATCCCGCCCAAACAGAGGTAGATCAGTACGTACTCGCAGACACATTCAGATTACACCACACTACCACAGACGATACAGATAGAGATAGAGATTGCAGATCCATGACCGGATTAGTCGTTACAGATGAGAATCGAGACTAACGCAATGGCAGATCTGGTTGCCCCGCGCTTTTTCCTTTCCCCGCCAGGCCCGTGTCCGTGCCTCCCCGTGCATCTCCGTGCCTGTCCTCATTCCTCACTGACCAACATCGGGTCAGTGGCTGTTTGGTGTTCTGATCCCACTTGGCCTTTTTCTTTTCCTTCTTCTGTTTCATATGTGAGTGTGCTCGACATCACATCATCACAATATGGCGCTTCCCCGACATGCTCCGACAGCTGAGAAACCCCGAACCGGCTTCCAATTAACCCATCTTACCATTCCAACGCCCATTCCTGTCGAGCGAGCTCCTCCAGTCCGCGCGTAGTCCGGGCACCTGTCGACCATCCAACACCACCGCTACTACCAATACCGGCTCACTACCGGCTCACCTTCGAGTCGCACAACGCCCTACTCGAAAAATCCATACGTGTACGGAATACCGTCGGCCATCCCAACCCATGCGATGCTAAAAAACTTCGCCACAAAGAGTCGACTGACTGCTGCCACCTTTTTACTAGTCGCATCGCATCTAATAATCCCCGACACTGACTCCGCTCTCCGCACTATTCATGTGCATGGCACCACAACCTTATACTGCAAATAGGCAGACGCCGATCTCCACACGCTCTCAATGTTCCGGACCTAGGGATTAGCAACTTGCTTGTTTACCTGCTTACTGTGAGTTTACGTGTCGACCTACGCTGTTCAGGGATCACTGTCAATAGGCATGAACAACTACCCCGTAGCCCAGTAATGTGTCTGCATGACACAACGTCCTGTCTTCACCGGCTCCTCGCCCCGGGCCGGCCATTGTTCGGCCTCGGCATTCTGCTGCAGCGCAACCTCACACTGGCACACCACAATGCACACACGCATGTCAAGCAGCGCACCACATTTTAGCCTTTCATTTGTCTAGTACCTGCTCCGAGTCCGAATTCGATACCGAAGCTTTTCCAGAGAATCGTCGACTTGGGGTCTGCTCCGCCGTCTCTCACCTGCATCCGCGTTTGCAGGAAAGTATAACCTTCTTCGACTCATGCCGTCCGTACCTACGTCTTTTTGACTGTCTGCAATTGTGCCTCGAGGTCTATATAGAGCCAGACGCCGATTCCGTCAACTTTGGACGTCGTCCGAAGGGGTAACTTGGTCCGCACCTATATGACACCATTGTTTGTTGTTCATAGGCAGGACAGCTTTGAGGGGGAGCAACTTCACTCGTGGTTTACCTGGGTACTACTGAGTCTCGTCTGACCAACTGCGTTTCCCTCTCCCTCCTATGGGACCCTATCGTTCATAGACAAACAGTTGCTGCAAGAACCCATGTGATGAATTGAGATCAAGAAACTCGTGTGCGGTCCTCATGATCAAACATGGAGGAGGCACTGCGCAGATTCAGCAAGCCGGCATCTACGTAGACCTTCTGGTCCCCTCACCCCCAAGTGCACCCATTCAAAGCCAGGGTTAGGGATCAGCAACTACTGCTTAACGCGTCAGACGCGTTCGTCAAACTACAGGTGCAATTGCCTACCTAGTAGGTGCCCAGGTGGTTAGGGCGGACAGCTTCACCACCGAATGCTCGTTTTCCGAATGATGCAACTTGGCCGAAGATGCTTCACTCTCGTCAACCTTGTCGAATGGAGCAGCTGTAGCGGTGTCGGCCGCAATCAATTCTTGCCCCTACTGCCCTACGTCTGCAAAATGTCTTCCTCTTCCAAGCGACAGCGCCCTGCCGCGGCCGACGACCTAAACGACCCCTCCATCTCCCCACCACCTGTCAAGCGCAAGGTCCAGAGTACCGTCACCAGTAGGCATATCTGGCCTCTAGGGGCATGCTGCTGGCCACCGAGCTTCTGACTGACTGACTGACATCACATGAGCCAGACGGCGCGGTCGCCAACTTCTTCAAGCCAACCTCCCAGAAGCAAGACCAACCACGGGTCGCCTGGTCAGAACGCGCGCCGGACCATGATTCGCCTGCTACGTTGCTGGTCGGACGGTACGAAGGCAGTGGCACCGCAGACGAGCCGCCCGATAACCCGAGCAGGACCAAAGTCGCTGCCTTCGACCTCGACTCTACCCTGATAACCTCCGCCTCTGGCAAGAAGTTTGCCAATGACCCGCTGGACTGGAAATGGTGGGACAGCACCGTCCCGGCCAAGCTACGAAGCATTCACCACGACGGATATCGTGTCGTCATCCTCTCCAACCAGAATGGGCTCTCCCTGCACCGAGAACCCGGTGCAAAAGGTCCTGACAATACGAAGCGGGTCGCCCCATTCAAGCAGAAGATCAGCGCAATCCTGACCCAGCTCGACATCCCCACCTCGATATACGCTGCCACGGGGAAGGACGTGTATCGCAAGCCAAGAACAGGCATGTGGACGGAGCTGTGCAATGACTACGGCTTGAAAGACATCGATAAGGACGCCAGCATCTTCGTTGGTGACGCTGGCGGACGAGTCGCTGTGCCGGCCTCCGGAGGGAACAAGGCCGTCTCAAAGGACTTCAGCTGCTCCGACCGCAACTTCGCTCACAACGCCGGCATCAAATACCTAGCACCTGAAGAATTCTTCCTCGGCGAGAAGCCTAGAGGGTTTTTGAGAGACTTTGACCTGGCATCGTACACATTCCCGAACCATCACGATGAGTTGGAGGACGTGGTGTTTGAGAAAAAGAACGACACCGACATTGTGCTGTTCTGCGGGCCACCAGGGGCGGGCAAGAGCACCTTCTTCTGGAGATACTTGAAACCTCTGGGGTACGAAAGGGTGAACCAAGACATCCTCAAAAGCAAGGACAAGTGCTTCAGAGCTGCCAAGGAGCATCTCGAGGAGGGTGAGCCAGTCGCCGTCGACAGTACAAACCCGGATCCTGCGGTACGAGGTCAGTGGGTCGACCTCGCCAGAAATGCCGGCGTGCCAATCCGATGTGTGTGGTTCAAGACACCCCTCAGCACGGCGGAGCATAATGATGCGGTCAGGGCCATGAACAAGGACATGAACCCAGAGGCGAGGAGCGCCCTACCGAAGCCCGCGTTCAACGGATATGCAAGCCGTTTCAAGGAACCCAAGATCAAGGAAGGCTTTCAGGATGTTGTCGAGGTTGACTTCAAGTTCCGTGGCACCGAAGAGGAGTTCGCGATCTGGAGTAGGTACTGGCTTTGAGACTATAATGTCGTGGAGCTCTTGAAGAACTAGGCCCTCCTGTTGGCTGTTGGAAGAGCTAGTACTACCAAACATTATTCTCATAGCAGGCGCAGCTGCACTGTCAAGACCCGTTGACCTAGGCCCCCTCTGTTTCAAGATACTCACCCCAGAGATGAGGGCTGGCTCTTATGAGATTGACCTCGGTACTCACCTTGAGAAGTGGACACAAGGACTAACCAAGCGAGTGATCGCGGTGAGCGAGACCGAGGTGGTCACAATGTCTCGGTTAAGCGACAAGATGAATTGGATCAAACCTGTGGTGTAAGATCAGAGCATCACGGCCCATTTCCCCCACCCCCCCCCCCCCTGAAACCAAAAGGGGAAAAGAAAGGAACCATGGCTCGGACCATAAATCAACTTCAGCGGTCACAACTTTTGGCTGCGCGACGCATTGATTATGGAAGATGAAATCGAGTCCTGCCCTCTGGTTCCGGTACTGCCCAGGTGGCCCACTTGTCTGGTACATAGTCATATCAATGTGATCCTGAGTCGGTATATCAAAACTGAACTTCGAGGCCAGGAAATTTGGACAGTATCCAAATAGTGTGTACTCAAGCGATGCTTTGAGATTCGCTATGCTGGATTTCGACTTAGCTAGCCTACTACATGACAATATGAAAACGTTAACCTTCCAAGGTTGCCGGGAAGAAATTTGATGATCAGGAAAGGGTAGACAGCGTGCATCCCTCAGCTTGATGATGGCTCTTCCTCGGCCACCGAGACCTCTCAAGTCTCGTGGAAATTGCTTGGATGCCAAGGTGAAGTTTGAGATGACAAAAAGAATGCTTTGAGATAAGGTCAGGCAACGAGAACTGGCGCTCGGCTCGCGTTGACATTATCGTGGACATAGTCAACCGACATCTTGACTGGCGTCCACGCGATGGCCCAATTGTGATCATGGATGAAAGTGTCTATTTCCTGGACGTTCTCGAAATTGCGTTCCGCAAACCCCACGAGCCAGTTCCGTGTTCTCGATACGATGATTCGCATGCATGCCGCAGAGCGCAGCCTCGTTCTCAAGCGTTTCAACGCCGCTACTGGCCTACGAATCCTCTTGACTAGCCCTGAGACCGGCGGTGTGGGACTCAGCCTCCAAGCTGCTCATGTCCTGATTCAATGCAGCCCATGGTGGAAGTCGTCGTGGGAGGAGCGGGCGGCAGGACCCCTTCATCGGCTGAAGCAGACTCGGCCCGTATTTGTCTACAAAGTCGAAGCTCGGGGATGCAATATCGAGCAATACAAAAAGACGAAGAAGTGCGATGTTGAGGCTTTTAAAAAGGACTTGCGTGACAGAAAGAACCGGTTGATTACGGACAGTACGGCCGGCTTTCCGCGCGCGGACAACGTCAAGCCCAGGGACATCGCATGTCCTACACATCTTTTGTGTGACGCCACAGAGAGTGCTTTAGACGGCGTCCGATTCTCTGGGTCAGGGCGTGGTTTTGATAGGCCCTCTGCTGGAGGTCCATTGCACACTCACTACCACTCGTTTATACCTTAGGTATTGAGGCCGCTGCGGCACATTGTTGCACGGCGTAGGGGCGATGCATTTTTGGAGGGATGGGGTTCTCTCCAGCATATTGCTGCAAGACCGCTGATTCTGCGCTGCTTTTAAACTTGGCTCTCGACACAATTCACTCGTTTATTTAAATTCGTTGGTCTTTTTCTGATGTGATCAAAACCCAAGTGGCTTGATTGCCTCCGTAGGTGCCCTCGTTGGCTTGAACGCTCATCTCCTCGCGCTGGCTTGCCTCTGTTCAAACAGGCCAGCAAAGCGCGCTCAGTTCAGCTTCGAGTTTACAGACGAAGCATATTGCACAGCCTTTCAAATACACTTGCATGATTCCAAATTTCAGAGACCCTCAAAACACCAAATTACTGAACTGATAAGTGCTTGAACTTCAATAAACTGCCTAGTGATTCTACATTACAAAGAGTAGATCAGAGAGTAGAGAAAGGGGGGGCCCAAGGTAAAGATATCATATCCGTCCTATACGAAACCTAGTTCCAGTGAGCCGTCCATCATTTTGACTATTAGGTGCATTCCAATTTCTCAAGCGCTTTCAACTTGGTTCGCAGTAATTTCAAAATAGATCAAACAAGACAAAAGAGCGACGCAACTCACTGTCTCTTCAAAACCCCTCTTATCCCATCCCCAAAAAAGAAATCTGGCATAAGTAAAGTGAAGCCACTGAAGAAGCACCGGATACGGTCGACCTGTGACTGAGTTGCAGCTCACGGAAGAGAATGTCGCTGCCACCAGATCGTCCTCTCCTGGTCCCTGGTCGCGCTTGCGGGTGACCTCGAAGCGATGGGAGGAGACATCTGGATGAGCCCGAAGTTTTTCGACCCACCCGCAACGAACTCAGCAGATACGAATTCCGAAGGGCCAGTCAGCGGGAGGGAATGAGGGACAGTGCCTTCTTTCCGTCAGGTTCAGGTTTACCGCCTTCTTCAGCTCACCACCATTTCAGAATCAAATTCAGATTCAGGAGAGGTTGGAATAAAGTAGTAGGAATGGAAAATGTAACCCATAACACATGAAGGCATAGCAGCTTTCGATAATCCGAACCCTCTCCTTTTACCATATATGTGTATCGACCAGTGCCGGCGCAAAACGCTTGGGTAGCTGAGTTGAGGATTAATCGGCACTACAATCCATCTATGTCCACACGGGCTTGATCACCCTGCAATTGATACGAGGATAGATTCAAAAATATCATGGGGCGCCACGAAATCGTTGCACACATACGTGCACCGTAATGAAAAGTATTCGCCAAAAGTCTTGCAACTTCGGCACAGTGTTCCAAAGCGGCCATGGATATTTGCCTTCTTCCTACAAGCCGCCTTTCAGTCAGAGTTGGCCGACCCAGCATTTCGGTTAGCCCACCCAGCTCTTTGCTTCCGCCCATCCAGTACAAGGTTTTCTATACAAAATACTATTGCAGCTAAAGTACCTTTTTTACTCTCCAAAACTCTATATACTTCCAAAATACTTTAATTATAGCCGGCGCCCTTTAGCTCTCCAGCACCTTCTGCGCCCTCAAGCCTTCCGCACGCCCTATGGCCTTCTAGACGTTAGAAGGCCTTCTTTATATCAGAAAGCTAGAGGGCGCGTGGAAGGCTAAAGGGCGCGGAAGGCTCAAGGGCGCGCGGAAGACCTTCTAATGTATAGAAGGCCAGAGGACGTGCGGAAGGCTAAAGGGCGCTAGAAGTTATTATAAAGTACCGCTTTTCTTTTGGAATAGCTAAAAAGTTTAAAAGTGCGGGGTTTAAATCCGACTTATTAACTAAAATAGGTACTTTTAGGTGGGCGAAAAGTCCATAGAAAATGGAGTCAACTTTTAGCCCACCCAATGTATTAATTAGGTGGGCGGAAGGAAAGAGCTGGCCCCGGGGGTGGGCCAACTCTGGCTGCCGCCTTTGTCTTTCTTCTCAGCAGCCCATGAGCTGAATTCTCTCACACAATAACTCGATATAGTATTCTACTAACAAGACTAAATGGTGAAAGTCCTGGCTGACTAGGGCAGCCTCCTTCAAGAAGATCCACGCACGCCACATGATTGTCACTTTTCTGTTACGACGAAATGTCAAGTGCGCTCGTTGTATTTGTTTACCTAAGTAGCCAAACCGTGGCCCTAACGCCGCCTTCTACTTCCTGAAATGGAAGTCAGCCGCTTCATTCTCGACACGAGCTGGCTAAAGATGGAGCGCACGCACGACAAGGGTAAACATTGGCAAGATGGACTATCCCAAGGCCATCCCAACGTGTGGACCCGCACTTGCAAGAGCCCCCAACAGAAACGAATTGGAGCGTTCATCTCTTACGATTCTTCCCTGGCATTATTGGAACTTGGAGTCGAGATGCGCGGGACATCAGCGGGGCTTGCATCGATTCCGAGCTTGGTTCGGTGACATGTCACACAACATGAGGCTTGCATCAAGAGGATCCCCCCCCCCCCCTTCGGACTGAATCGGGCATCCTCAGGTGCAATAGTAGCAGCTATATCTGCATGTTGCATATGCTTCACGAACGTTTTTATGAGCCACTAGAGACTCATGAAGAAGCAAATTGACACCGGCAGTCGCAGTCATCAGCCAGTAAAGAGCAAAAGATCACAGAGATGGTAATTAAACCTCAACGGCACAACCGACTAGCTCTGTGGGAGTGGTCTGGAGCATGGTCAGTATGTGCCTTATCCAGCTCGTCTTGAATTAAAAATTGGGGCTACTGCGACTTGTCCTGGTTTCTGCATGCAGGATTCGCCTCCATCGACAGTTTAAGGTCTTGGGCCACAGTCCTGTTGGCCAACCCCACACTACTCTTGTTAGTTCAACAGTCAAGGTGAGAGGGTAGTCAGGATCCACGGTAATGAAGAAAGGAAACGAGGAAGCGGTCATATCTGTCTTGGCTGCTTGTATCATTGGACGCGTTGTGTAAGCCAATCCCCAGGAAGTACCTACAGTCGTACACGTAACCTCCGTCTTGAGTAGCGTACTCGACATTGAAGCAAGTTTTTTTTTTTTGGTGACCGGCGTGTTGGGCCAGCCGCAGTCCGACATCGACGGGCGGAACGAGTAACCCATCACGATTGGAGTCCACCCTGCGAGACGACAGCTTCCACGTTTGAGTCACTCTGTCCTCGTCAGCCATTTGGCCGATCTACCCACGTTGACATTACAACCAATCATCTGTATCATCGAAGCGGTGGAAATAAAAGGTTGAGTGCAACGCAAGCGCCGCTGAGAACAAAACCTAAGGCATAGGACTGATCAGAGGCAGGAGGGACAGGATAGGCGACCCACACTTGCAAGCTTCCGCTGGACTCAGTTGGGAAGCCCGGGTCATGTCCACAATCCCGGTATGTGCCATCCAAGTACATGCCCGATGTTCTCGGCATCGAATGGTGGGTCTAGTTGGCCCTCCACTACACCAGGCCATAGGGGAACTAAGAGAACTAATGCAAGGGGCGACACATTATCTTGAATCGATGTTCATCGATGGAAGTCGCTTACAGGGGCGTCCACAGAGCACGTAGGGCTTGGTAGGGTGACATTCCGCGTGAAGTGTAAGCCTCATTCTTGATGAAGATGCGAAGTGAAGAGCTGACGCGGTTGTGTGTGTGAGATGTACGGAATCTTGTGGCCATGAATCGAAGCGTATTACTACTGTTCGCCAGGGAAGAAACCAGTATGACGAAAAACACCCCCCCCGGGAGACAACTCGACTGCCAGTCGCCCAAAGCGGCATAAAAGCCCCACTAAAACTCTTGGCTTTTCTTGGTCTTTCTTTAACTCCAAAACCAACCTTTTTAACCCCCGGCTAACAATTAAATTTTAAAAGGGCCGGATGGGGCGAGGGCGGACGGTGCCGGTAGGCACCGTCGAGTTGGCTCCCGGGGGAAGTGTTTTTCGTCATATTGGGAAGAAACGTCGTGGGGCAAGGAACAGTGGGGGAAGGGGGAGAAAAGTGAATGGCCCATTGACTTCTCCAGCTACAAGCCGGGAGCATGCGGTGCACAGAGAGGCCCGAATAGCTTTCGCCACTTGGGAAGAAGCTCAGACTGCCCCGAGCTTCATCGGAATGGAGGAACAGTGGGGGTGAGTGGCCAGAATTTTGCTGCAAGGTGAACGCTTGTTCGCCAACTGCGACTCTTCACGGAGAATCTTCACACCTACTGAAGTAGTGTACCATAACAGGGCGACCTTTTGTTCGGATCCTCTCTGCTGGTCTCAACCTACACCAGCGGAGTCAGTCTGTCTGTTCGCTAGAGAAGATTTGGTTCCAGTCAAGGGGTTGAGGCGCACAACGCCAATAGCTCGGACATCGGAAAGCCTCTTCATTCTTTCATCACGGCGCAGACACTGAGAACTCCAGCCGCGGAAGACCTTCTGCAGAGTCCAATATGGCTTGGACGTCCGTGTTGCGAGCCTGGAATGGAGAGCATGAAGAACCTGCGCGTTGCTACAGGCTGTTGAAGGGCACGACCGATGATGCTGCCACATGAGACCGAGGGTGCCTAGGCTAGGAGAGACCAGCTAAAAAGCCGGTGATCATGCAGTCTGACAACCACAACATGGCTGGCTGGGGAAAGGGGCCTTTTCTCCAGGGTGGCTCGCCCGAGCAAATGAACGGATGGCCCTGCTGCGCGGTGACATTGTCAGCAGGGACCAGCCTAAGATATTGATCGAAAGTGGCAATGATGCAAGACACGTACTCTGTAGAGAGAATACCGGGTCGCGTGGCGTGCTCTTGCATCCAGGATAATAGGGAACTCGACCTCTCAGCCCTTGTGGTCGTGTGTGCACGAGTTGATCGATCGCCAGAGGGTAGGAGGAACACGAGCAGTGGGAATACGGCAGGCGGGCCGGAGCAGCAGGTGCGGGAACGGGAGCGGGACGGGGATGACGTGAGGACGATATCGAAGATGTGAGTGGTCAAGGATCGAACGACACAACCAGATTGGTGAGATGACAAGATTGGAGGCAGGCATGGCGTGTAAGATTTTGGTGACCGGTCGCGACAGGGTGATGAGGCACAAAAGACTTGGCCCCCCTCCCAAGTTCCTACCAAACATCGCAATGGCTGAGTGGTCGTGCCCGGTTGCCCAGGCCAGCCCAGGCCAGCCAGCCAGATGCCCGAACGTGGCAACAATTGCGAGTAGGAAGTGCATCTCTCGACAGAAAGTGACCGAGCTACAGTACAGCAGCTATATCTGCTTGCTGCTTGCAGCTGCCATGTGGCACCATGGGACTCCCCAAGCGTGTCCTGCCTGCATCGTCTGTTTCAAGGGTCGTCTCTGGGGGATACCGTTGCTGGCTTGGGTAGGATCCGGACATGCCAGCTCTCGCGACGTCACCACCTCGGTAGCAGCAGTGGTGGTGAGCTCGTGTAAGGAGCCAAGCATTGGTGAGCTGGGAGGGCGGGCTGAGGCTGACGAGAAGATCAGTCAGCCAGTCATACATCCACCAGTCAACCTTCTTTTAGTGGGGGAACGGGCCGGGGAAACGAAACACCCAACCATGAACAAGTGTTGGTTTGTTTTACCGTACAGCCGTGCGCACATCAGACTTGTTCGTCCTCAATCGTGGTGTGGGGGCAAAGCACCAGCAATCGCTCGGATGACAGGGCACGTCCAGACCAAGACTTGGTCCTGTCGCAGGCGGAGAACAAGGCAATCCGAACAGACAGACAGAGACAGACAATGGTCATCCCATCTGAGGCCAAGACTTGCTGGCTGGAAAACAGGCACGAAACAAGATGGCAAGGACGAGCCCTGTGATGATTGGTGGCGCAAAGTACGACGGCAGTAGGTTCGGATCATTGTGATCTTGTTGCTCTCTCGATCTTCTCTTCTCACATGCACAACTGTGTGCAGGCTGACTGGCGAAGCAGGTACGTCTCCGTACGTAGATACCATTCATTCCTGGTGGTTTAATGCCTTCGCGCCTGCTATGGTATGCAGGCGGCTGCACGACGGTACATACTGCAGCAGGAACTACTGAACTGAGTGCAGTCAGCAAATCCATTCCTACACTAGGGACGCAGGCCAGTAGCTACCGTTACCTTACAGCATCTTGCCCTGCTGTGCGTGATATGCCAGCATGCACGTCCTCGAGCTTGAGCTTGTTCTGCGTGCAGGGGGGGCTAACCCGGTCTGGCGGTCTGGAGCCTGCCCATTCCAGAAGTCCCAGATGGGCAGTGGGCCAGCGGAGCAGTGAGCCAGCCAACAGGATCCCACGGATCGAAACCCTGTGCAGCAGACGTGCCTGCATTGCCCGATGGGGACGTCGACGGGTGCACGGACGGCCCTCTTCTTTCCTCTTTTCCTCACCTTTCCTCCCTCTTCCTCCATGCCGACCTTCACTTGGTGGGGCAGCATATTTGTTATAGTGGTGTACTGAGTCGTGGGTATCCGTATGTACTGTGCTTCTTTCGCTGGCACGACGGACACCACCATTGCCCCCTTCAGGTGTTGTGATCAGTATACATCACATCACGTACAGTGTCGCCGGCATCTAATTCTGCCTGTATTGCGCTATTTGTCTGCCGCTGGTTGATGTCATTTTAATCACATCTCCCATCGATTCTTCTTCTTTTCTGACTGAACCACGACAAATCCCCGGGAGAGAGAGAAAAAAAACCCTTTTATTTCTCCTCCTCTGAGTGGTCTGTCACCCGCACCTTCTCCGTCTGCAATGACGACACTGTTTTCTTTTTTTTTTTTTTTTTCACTTTTTCGCCAAAAACCTGAATACCACCCTGAGCAAACTCTCTCCACAACATCCCCACGACCTCCACCCACCCTGCCGTCGTCCCCTGGTGCCTGCCTTCCCCCTGATGATTGAGCAAGGAGACCGAGACTCCACAGGGCTCAGGCCGTTGCTCATCTGTGACTGCAGCATTCATCCTCGTTGACCAGCCCGTGTTGCTTGTCCGCGGTCCATTCAGAATGAGCGCTGCCCTGAAGCATCACCTTTTCGGCCCGGCTGGCACCTGTGCGGTGCTGTCACCCTGCAACTCATAACTGTAGCCTACCAGTTTTTGTGTAGACAGAATACGCCATCCATAGTACCCGTTCAATCCACTTGGGCAACGATCCAGGACTCTAGAGACCTAGGTAGTGCAGTACCTTGCCAGCAGACTGGCTGGATTGGGAACTCAATTTGATATTTGAAAGGGCTCAAGCTTCAAGCTCTGCGCTGCAAAGCCAGCTCGCGCGCATTCTGATACGGACAGGCACTGCCACCGACCACTGACCACTGACCACTGACCACTGACGATTGCACTGGACATTCAGGCTGTATTTTCAGGACTGCGCACAGCACTTCGTATCCGCAGGTGCCTCTGTGCCTCTGTGGGACGCCGAGCTTGTGATAATCCCTCACCCCGCCAGCCCGGGCGCTGTTGATCCGATCAGGTTCTTTGCTCAGCGCCCAGGTTGGCAAGCAGGTATGCCTGGCAGTTCGGAGGCCGGCGGCGCCGCAGCAGCGCAGGCTGAGCAAAAGTCCGGGCCCCACCTGTACATTCCGAGTCCGAGTCAATTCGCTGCAGAGACTCCTAGAAAGTCAATTCTGCCTCTCTCTCCCTCTCTCTTTCTCTTCTCGTGGCAGTTGCCGGGGAGTATGCAGGGACAGGGGCAGACATCAGGGAAAAAAAAAAGGGGGATCGAGGATCGAGGTCCAGGCCCAGACCCAGACCCAGGTTCAGGGCTGAAGTTGTCGAGACAAAAAAGTGTTCCTACTGCCCCGCTGCCCCGCTGCCCCGCTGCCCCACTGCCCATGCCGGCCTGCCAGGCATGCCCAGCCCCCTGGGCCTCTGGACTACGACCGGCCCATTGACCGGGTCATCCTTCGTCATCGCTCTGCCTGCCTGTCCGACCAGAGGAAGACAAGAGGAAAGAGGAAAAACAGAGCAACAAGCAAGCCTGAGTATTTTGCCTCCGCCTTGCTCGTAAGCCGCTTGGACAGCACCAAGAGACTGGAGTGGCGGCGCTACCGGGATGCACCATAGCGAGCCGCAAGACCTGACGAGGAACCGCCGTTTCACGAAGAAGCTGCACCGTTCAACGTTCAAAGCGCGCGCTACAATGACAACGTGGGCCGCCGGGCTGGTTCACCCGCGGCCCGCCAGCGGCGAGACGCCTCGGCCCTCGCATGCGCAACGCTGCGGGTAGCAGTTGCGGTAGCGGTAGCAGTAGTGCAAATCTCCTCGATGACGGTGTTTGTGGAGGACTAGAACGCCACCATGAACCCCATCACAAGAGTGTGCAGGGCGGGCTCTCTTTTCTACGCTGTACAGTATCTCAGTCTGAAGCGAACTACGGTATCTACTAACGCGGGCGGAGACCAGAATCAAACTACTGTGCTCCGTACACTAGGCCCTGAACAGGCTTGCAGGCTTGATGACAAAGAGTCAATCAAGATCAGCAAACCTCGGTATCCGGACCGACTAGACAACTGCAAACTCTGCTGACTCTGCTGCGGGAGCGCGAGAAGAAGTAGGAAGAAATTAAGAGCACAGGGACTAGGTCCATCATCGTCTACTGTATGCGGTTTGCTAGCCCGGGCTGTCTTTCTTGCCTCTGACCGAATGCCCAGGCCCTGCAGTCAGGTATGTAAGCCGGATCAACATCACTCTTTCGGGGCAAAACGTGACTTGGCTTCTTGGCAGACTGTCGATGTTGCTGTCAAGGTTGGTCAGGCCTTCTGACCGGCGAGGCCCAAGTAAGCCACCACCGCCAACAAACCGACACACCAACACGACTGACATCCAGTCAGCCAGTTCGTCTTCCCGCTCACACCACGACGTCGGGCTCAATCCTGCCGCACCGCATCGCACCGTACCATCCACTCGTTGCATGTGCTTCCCCAACCATCCAGACCACCCCCATGCACAGCGCCCCAGCAGTCCCAGCCACCCCGGCAGTCTCTATTGTGCAGCTCGCTCATCATGCGCTCACTCTCTATGTTCGACATGTTGGGTCCGAGATAGGATTGTTGTAGTTCTTGTTGTTATTGTTGGCCATCACTTCCTCCCAAAATAAATGCGCTTGGAAATACATTCCAAGTCGAATAGTCCCGTTCTTACACATGTAGAGAAATCGTGCACGGGCCCGTCCTGCAATGCACAGTACAAAATGTAGAGTAGGTCGGTCTGATATCTCAGATGTGTAAAGTCACGCCCACCCACGAGTCACACCTCCTGTCTGGAAGCCTCACTTGTCAGAACCAGGGGGCGCTTCGAGAAATTGATTGGCAACGCGGTCTTCATCCATGGGTTTGGCCCTTGGGCCAGCGCATCGCTGCATCGTCGTGCTGTCCCAAGCTGCTTGCCGTTTTCGCGACGAACTCGTGGACGATACTTGCACAAGGCGCGACACCACCCACGGCATCCACCTCCAGAAGCGGTCTTCCACCGACACAACCTTGGAAGCGTAACCAGGTGCTATTGCCTGTCCACCCGCAGATCACGTCACGGTCAACCGGTTGGATAAATGCACTACCTAGGCATAGTATGTTAGAGAACCTCGACACCACTGCTAGCTTTGTAAACAAGTGGTAGTAGGCCCTGGACGAGAGGCCTGATAAGTCCGATCAATCAGTCGTGGCATCAGTCTGTCAGTCACCCTGGGCAGTCAGGCATCCTTGATACCACATTGACCATGTCCACCCTCACGGCCAGCCACTCCCCTTGGCCTGCCCTGCCTGCTCAGGCCAGCCTCTACATCTGGGCAGTGTAGCACGGAGGCTTCAGCTGGTCGACGACACAGACCGGGCACTCGCAAAAGAAAACCTGCGCGCCTCTGGCATGGATAAGAACGGTAGCAGGACTGCAACGTCAGGCGCGATTGGACCAGGGTGGAGGGCGAGGGTCTGTGAGAGAGGAGCGCGTTGGCGGCACTCCGTGTGGTATCCGAGATTCCAATTGAGTCTCTGCCGGCGTCACATTGATCGCATCGCGCCTGAGCTTACCTGCACATGCGCACACCCAGAAGGGCGCAAGCCAAAGCTGGCCTTGCAGGACGCCAGTTGCTGCTGCATGAGTGTTTTGTGCTATTTTGTGTGCTTAGAAGACCATCGTCCTGTGGTAGTACATCGACCACAATATCTGCCGGTGTGGAGAGCAGAGATGACGGAAGGAGTGGGCGAGTGACGATCAATACCGGGCGCCATCTGCATGTACCTCGTACCTTGCCAGCCAGCTTGCCCGCCGAAATGGAATCGGGGACTTCCATCTCTTGTCCCTCTGCTCTTTCCAGCTCTTTCCGTCTCTCTGGACCAGGGGCAAGGCGAGGGCCGCGGCCAAGGTAGGAAAAACCAGAGGACGATCATCTCGCAGAAAAGGGCCGCGCTCTTGGCCTATTGCCGTATGCACTGCGTCCTGCTGCCCAGACACTGCTGTGCTGCACAGGTTGACAGGCACACACTCTGACGCTCTGGGAGCTCTGAAGCAGCTCTGAAGCACCCTGCAGGCTTGCAAGTCACCATCAGCATCAGCATCATCGACAACACCACCACCACCTATTCCACAAACGTCCAGTAACAGCATTCCCTGATGGACCAGGTTATTCCTTCCTTCCACATTCCCTGGAATGTTCTTGCAGCAAATCCGTGCATCGGAACCAAGTCCCTTTCGGGCCTAGCGGCTACTGTTTAGAGAAGAGAGGAGGGAGAGGCTGCAGCTGGAAAAATGACTGCATGGGTCGGGGTACCGGAATGTACTGTCGTACGGCACTACTGTACATGTCGTGTACCACGCTGCGGAGGGTTCGGCATCGCGGATACGCACTAAGGACAAAAACTACACAACCATGGTACCTGGATGCCCTGTCCACCCGCGGCCGCTCCCAAGTGGGGCCTTCCCTGTCCACCCTAGATACAGTGCAGTGCACCAGAGCCTTTCCGTGGTTGGGCCGTTTCTCGTTTTTACCTCGCCCCGGCCTGCCTGGCCCTCGCTCTCCGTCCTGCCGTCTTCCCCTCCCACCTCCAAAGCCTGCAGACTGAGACCCAGTCCTCGCCCGCCCACCGCGTCGCTCCGCACTGGCCCCACCAGCCAACGGTCGGCCACCACCCAGAAACTTTGATCCCTGAGCTCGACCACCTCCCACCAACCAAAAACCCACCCCAGAACTTTCGAGCTCGACCCCCCACCCACCCCCCGGAAGGACAAGAAATACCACATGTACGCGACAACACATAACATCTGCCAGAGCCTCCACCCCTTCTTCCCACTACGATTCCCCCCAATATTTCTACCCAGCCGCAACAATTGAGAGTCCAAAGAAAGAGTGCGAGCCACCTGATTCGTAATCCGAGTTGGAGAGCGATCGCTCGCGAGAGAGAGAAAGAGAGAGAGCTGTGTTTGTTTGCCGCACCCGAGGAGGAAGCGAGAAGCTGGGGACGCCATACAAAACATCTAGAGGAAAACCCAACCACGAGACCGCCACCAACGACGACCAAACGAGGGAGAACTTACCAGCCTGCCTTGTGGACACAGCCCATACCATAATGTCTACTGCAAGATCACGACCAGCAGATCTGTCGCTGCCAGTCGACGGGGGCGCCTGGCTGAAGCAATCACTCCAGGATCCTGACTGGCACCACAATAACAACCCTGGCCTGGCCGAACAAGGTGATCAGCACAATGATCAGCAGCAGCAGACACCGTGCTTACAACAACCTCCTCACCACCACCAACAAACAATTGCGCCGCATAACGAGCCTCGCGACCAGTCCCTCGTTTACTACAACCCAAACTCGAACTCATCAGCTTCCGACCTCACCTCGCCTCTGACACCTACCTTTTCGCACCACGGTGGCAGTCACCTGCGATACGCCAGCTCCACATCTTCCCTCGATCTTCAGGCAGCCGCTTCCTCAACCTGCTCCGACAGCCCCGTGTCGCCTGCTCAGCCCCTCCAACAACCCTCGCACAATGCCAGCAGCACTACCAGCACCAAGAGACTGCTGCCGGACGTTCAAGAAGAGCCGCTCGAGCGCGACGGCGACGGCGATATCGACGACGGTCAATCAGCTGTGACCATGCTGACAGACGACCAGATGAGCAGCCTCTACGACTGTTTGTGTACGCCTAGCCCTTCCCTCTCGGGGACAGCTCGAGACCCTCCTCTTGCTCCCCTAGGAGATTGTATGTGCTTCGGCTGACCTTGATTGAAAACAGGTGATTCGCCATGCATACACCAAAACTCTGATATGGTCCACAGCGCAGACTGGACTCACCCCGTCGACAATGACTTGGCCTGCTTCGAGTACGACATGGGATTTCTGAGCGATGGCGATCAAGATCCCTCGCTTCACCTCACAAAGCGCAATGGCGCTGATTCATCCCTCGCCGGTCTCACAATGCGACTTGGCTCGCGATTCCCGACCTTGAACCGCTGGAGATCGACAAAGCGAAGGCACAGGGCCTTTACGGCAGCATCCGAGCCGTCTCTCGACCTGCCTCCCGCCTTGTCCCGGGCTACCTCGACGAGCCGGTCGTCCTCCCTGTCGGCCCCCAGCCGGAAATTTGACCGATCCAATGAGCCTCCCTTGCCGCCCACGCCGGCCCTGTCCTTCTACGAATTCGAAAGCACTGAGAGCATACCAATCCCGAATACTGTCAGCCTCGACATCGAGAGGGCAAACGCGCGACAGAGCATTGAGAGAGAGCGAGCGCTTGCCACCACTCCTTTACTGCCGCCCCTGATGACCGAGGTCCCCTCAATCATCTCCTCAAAGACACACTCTCGGGCACCTTCTCCCCTTCAGTCGCCCAACATTGCTCCCCAGCCAGGCTCAGAGTTGAACTCCCCTGTCGTCTACGCGACACCACCGCTGAGCACGAAACCATCCTTCTCTTCCTTCCGACCTCCCCTCCTGACAAGCCTGTCCTCACCGGTGGTCGCCACAAGTGAGGTGGTTTGCACGATCCCTCATTTGTTAGAGCAACACGACGCCTGGTCTGACCGCCTGGGGCATGCCAACTTCACCATCCTACCTCGGCCCTACAATCCGGAAGCCGCCGACTTCGACACTCTTCGCACCCTTCGCGCTGATTGGGACCTGGCCAGGATCAACTACACCAAGCACATTGTGCGCACCGGCGAACACTATGGCACAACCTCCAAAGCCTACGCACTCACCGAGGCGAAATGGGCAGAGACTGAGCGGGAGTGGAAGCATGCGCACGACGGCCTACTCGATCGTGTCGCTGCCCTGAACCCCGGCAACGATGCTCAGCTCCGGTGGGATCGTCTGCAAGACGACACTCCCACAGCCATTCCCAAGATGCTAGACGCCGAAGGAAAATTTCCTGATCTGGGGGATGAGGATATCGTTGGCCCAATGGTGCGTGACGCTGTCATGGTCCGGGATCCGGGATCAGAGGCAGAGAATGGCGCGAGAAGATTCTGGAAGAACCTGGCAGGCAAGGTTGGACTGAGGAAGTGAAATCTCGCCCTGCTTGACGGCCAAGAGCCGGCTTTGACGACCTTCATGACCGACACGAATTAGCATCATCACAGCGCAACCTGGATCCTTTCATCCGATATTCTTCTTTCATACTCATATCGAGTTGTCGACTACATCACCCAAACTACGCTATCAACTTCGACTTTTTTAAACCGCCAACTTGCCACTGAGATCAGCCACATGTGTACCGGCGCTTCTGGGCGTACATGTCTGATACTCTCTCCTAATTCATGAATGTCTACTTTCTAGAACTTCAATATCTATTGTTCAATACCCGGAGCTTCTCCTATTGTTGAATTGGAACTTTCAACAGGCCTAGCCGTTTCGATAATGTGGAATATCGCTGCCCTCTGGCATCGGTCATCAAGCAAAGCCTGCAGCTGACCCACTTCCACATGAATGGCGCCAACGCGAGGGAAGAAGGCCAGTACCCGCGGCCTTCTAGGGCGCGCCCAAGAGCCTCGTCTAAGTGGCGGTCTGGTTTCAACAGGCACAGACGGACTTGGGCCGGGCCCGAGCTAACAACAGAATCGGGCGTCTTATGGCGCTGAGCAGAGGCAGAAATGAGAGACATTCGTTCCCATGATGTTTGATTTCCTTTATTTTTTGCACATGTCAAGCAATATGGGGGTCGTGATGGCGTTCCCTTATCTATATATATACTGGGAGTCATGGGCAGCGGGCAGACTCCCGCGTTGTACATCACATGTACGAACCAATTTCCTTATTGTCGGTACGGATTACAAAGGTCCTTGGGGTAGACGATTTGGCTGGTACACCACCAAAAGTTCCACGGGAGGAACATGTAATGAAAAGACGGGCTCGGCGCACAGGAAGGGCGGAAAGGGAACAGGGAAAGGAAGACCCTGGGCCGGTGCAGCATAGCAGAGGATGTGTCCCAGTTTTGGCCCGGCAATCGCCTCGGTGGGTCGATCAAAGAATGTACATATCTTGATACATATATGATCCATTCAGAGGCGTACATACTAATGGCCAGTATTGGCTGTTCAGCAATGGGTAACCCTACCTGACTGAGCGTGGAACGTGAGATGAATGTAAAATCAGGTGCAAAAAGAGGAGAACTTTGAAAGGGAAATGCGGGCGTACGCTGTCTTGGGCCGAGGCGATGCCTGACTTTCCACCCATGGCATTAGAGATCGTTGGCGGTGGTCACCGCCGCCGCCGCCGCCGCCGATTACTGTCACTGAGAATCTGGAAGGATTTCCCAAGCACACCTAGGTAAGGCGGTCAGTCAGTCAGTCGAGCCACACTGACCCAATCGTAGCACGAAGGGGCTTGGTGGAAGCGGACTGAGGCAGGACGAGACGAGACCCCGTGCATGTGATCCTTCTCTGGCGTCCCATGTCTCTCTTTTGGCGGGCAAAATTGGCAGGAAATACTAACAAGGGAAAACCGAGCCGAAGGCGGTGGATGTCTGTTCTTGAAACACGTGGCGCGCGCTGGGCTTTGAGCACCTTGGGGCGTACGTGGGACCTGGGTGGGGGGTGGGGGGCGTTAGGCTGCGTTCAACATTGCCTGCATCGCAGCGTTTCCCATGGTCGGATGGGCATTGATAGTGTATGTACATCTAGGGTGGTAAGTAGTGGTGGTAAGTCGTCGTGGTGGTCGGCGGGTGCCGGCAGACAATCATAAGCCCAGTGTCTGCACGTACTATATATCCATGGATGTGAGGTGTTTTGCGCTTGAATTTTTTTTTCTTCTCTTTTTTTTGTCTCGGGTAAGGGACGCAGGGAGCGGAGACATGTGCCCAACCCTGGAGGTATGTAGCCTCAGGCCGCATTGCGTATGCACAAATGAGAAGCAGTGTCTTCTATGTGCTGTCTGTGTCCTGGGATTAAAGTGGGAATTGAGAGTAAGACTGCAGATTTCATTATGGCGGCACAGTCCTGTACTCTCACATGGCTGCTGCCTTGAAGCGTGGCGGAGGCATGTCACTCGTTCATGGCTGCTCTGCTGTCTAAGGACGTGTCCAGATATCATACTGGCTGATCCACCCTGTGTCACCCACCCGGACAACCCTGAAGGACCGAAAGAGACGCCTCGAGACGCTCCAACGGTGGTGGCATGCCCAGTGCCAAAGCTTTGGATCGACCAAGGGTCCGCTGCCGGTTGCGCACGGGTTTGTGACCGTTTGTCCTCTCAATGTGTCCCGCCATTTGAGAAGGAGAGCACTGACGGAGTATCACCATCGTGGATTTTGAGATACGCAAAGGTTCAATGTTGTGTACAGGGTACTAGTACCTTGGTAGATATTTGTTACGCCTGGGTGGCGCAGAACACTCTAGATCCATCACGCAATGCCTACATCAGTGCGGCCATGTGCGGGCATTCAATGTTGCCAGATGACGAAAACACAGAACTGGAAAGGTCATTAGTCCAGTCAGTCATCGAGTGCCCTACCCAAGTACGCGAGCTTTCGAGGCCGGAGATATGGCGGTGACTGGCCTGCGCTGCAGCCGGCCGCTGTGGCGGTTTCACCGTAGCCCTAATCATCATATTCCCCCCCCCCCCTCCTCCCCTCACCAGCGTAACCTTCCGGGCCCTGTTCTTTAGGGATCTCGCCAGCCTTACAAACAGAGCCGGCCGCGGAAGAAACGGGTGGCGGCGCCCAGATGTGCGTCTCTGTCACTTTCGGGAGTCTTTGGTGGGTCTGGCGCCACTCCACCATGGGACCAGGAGGTGTCTCCAAGAGACGATCGCCGCTGCGTCTTCCCGCTGGGTTGTGGTTTCTGTGCAAGCCCGAAGCGAGTGAAACAGACAGGGGAACGCGACTCCGATCGCACCCACTCCCACATCGTCCAAGAAATGGAGTTGTCCGAGACGGTCTGGATGGGTTCCACACAGGAGACCACGAGCGGGCAGCGGGGGAAGTGGCTAAGGCCGGAATGCGCGGTCCCGTTTTCTGGACGCCACGGGCGGCGGCAGCTTAGCCGGAGCGGAGAGGCAGAGACGAGACGGAGAAAGCCGGCCTCTTGGCTGAGGGGCTCGGGCTGCTGTCCACATCAACGGACCGGGCACTGTGCTTGACCTCACCCTGTCACATAGTATCCCACAAGGTCTCGTTCTTCAACATTGGGGTGTATCGCCACGACTCCAGCACGGCGTCGTCATCCGACCGATTTAAATGAAGCCACCGTGCGCTAGAGCGGCCGCCGACTGTCGTCCAACACCTCGGGAAACTCGCCAGATTCCGATGTCGATCACAGGCCTCGGCCACAACTTCTGCGTCTGTCGACCGACACTGTCTCGTTCTGGAACGTTCACATCCCATGTCCGATTGCAAGCCATTGGATGCACTTCTGAGACGAAGGATTCCTATTTCTGCACGGAGTGCCAAAGTTTCTGAGCAAGTATCTTCAGGCGGTGTTGAGATGGATCGGTCCCCAGAGTATTGCCGCCAGGCTCCAGCGCTTGCGAGTCAAGTCTAGAAAGGCTAGGCACGTATAATATCAACTTGTACTACTTGACTCGATTGAATAACTACACCCATTGAGTAGACGGTACAAAATTTGAACATATTGAATGGGAAGGGTGCCTGTGCCCCAGAGGAGGTTATGCCAGTGAAGACCATCACAGATGAGGATGTTCCGAAGGAGGTTAACAGTACAGATTATCCTAAAGGAGGGTATCTAGCGAATGTTAGTCCAGTGAAGATTATCCAGAGAAGAGTTACCTAGAAAATATTATCCCGAAAGAGCGTGTCCTGGGGGGGGGGGGCATCTCAGAAGAGGGTGCCGTACACGAGGTTGTCCTCAAGAGTCTCATCTTCTGTCGGTACCTAGGTAGACAGATAGGACACCACTTGTGCTTGGAGTCAAGGCCGCAACAAGCTTATTGCGCTCACCTTTCGTCGCTTTCTTGACGTATCAAGACGCAACGCGAAGATCAATACTGCCCCTTAGCAGGTAAACTTTGATTCTCGGAATGCCTCTCTACGTCCCTGCGACTAGCCCACAACGCTGACCCAATCTCAACGGCTCAGGTTGAACACAATTTCCGTTTTCGGGAACAGGAATGATATCGTCGACCTGCTTCAAGGCTGGCTGGCGCGAGAGGAGCTCCAACTACACTGGAAATTCTAAAAATGTCTGTAGACACGCCCTCTCTCTGAGCCGAATACCAGATCATGGGCCTTGGCGAGGGGATATTGTTCTTTTTTTGCAATGGAGTCTTTTTGGAGCATCAGCCGCTATCGATTTGATCTATCCAGAGTAAAGCTAAATACAATAGCAGGCATGACAGGACTTTTACTGTTAGGTCGGACGGGCTTTACTCAAGCGGGAATGCAGAGCGTTTTCTCCATGCACGAGCCGGTCTCCCGCTAGTACCAAGCTGCCGGGGGTGAAATTCCCCGTGACAGCAAGTTGCCCATCGTCGCACCATGGGATAGCTCCCGTGAGCCGTGCTCACCCAAACGTCGTCAGGTCGGCTTAACTTAGTAGTTTGGTATGTGCTAAACCTTTTCCACCTCGCTTGTGGACTATGCTCTAGTGCGACACGAGGTAGACGATTGGGGTTGAATCTTTGCGGCTATACATTGCTTCTCCTGGAAATATTGCCGAGAACTTCGTTTAATTCAACATGATTTTTGATATGTCCAGAGCCGTGGCGTCTGGCTTGTGTATAGGCTGCGATCAATTTCAAGTCCGTAAATATTCCCAAGTTGCTGGTCTAACTAGCCAGTTGGCAGCTCTGATGTTGTTCCCTTGATAGGTACCCCCTTTGATCGACACGTTTATTGACACTTCAGTCCAAAACAAGAAGGGCACATACTAATGCGGAAGGCTCTGCGGCTTTGAAGAGAAATACTACTGGGCCTATTGAGGTATGGTTTGACCGCGTCATCAGGTGTCTTCTGTCAATCATTCTATCTGTCGTTCCACGCTGACTCCAAGACTTTTCGATCGGTTCGATTGCATTGTTTCTAACAGTGTGCAGTTGTTATATGGAAAGGACCTAGGTATCCCCAGTTGTACCGCGATTTGACATCCCTCTTGATCTAGGCGCATGTGCACGTAGACTGTGACTTGGTCTTGGGCTGACACGTTTAAAGTGACCAGTCTCAATGGCACTGAAACATGAGCTCCTGACGATGTCTATTCTCCGATTGCTCCGGAAGTCACTCGAGCAGCTAGTGGTCGGGACTCTCCTGACAGACGTTGGCTATGTACAATTCACATATAACTAGCTTAATTACCGGTACATGCCCGCTCAAGGTCTGAAACTTGCGGCTCGGAGAGATATTCAAAACAAGGTGCATTTTCAAAGGCTGCTGCTGGCCAAGTCATCACTGAAGTGGAAAGGCTGGTTTGACAGAGACGGAATACTTCTCATTAGAGTAGGCTTCGAAGTTGATATATCTTCACATCTGTCTCCTTGCTCCCATCAGTCCGCATCCTTCCACATTGCTGCACGCTTCGAGATCCAATATTATAAAATTCCTAGTCGACGTTATACATACCCTCATCTATGGATCTCTTTATAGACATCGGGCCAAGGATTGGGTCGCTCCTTAGGCCCACCTTCGTTGGTCCATCTGAGTGACAGTTACGGCACACCTAAACCGCTCAAGACTATGGACGAGGTGAAAGATCTCGGCCCACTGCTTATCATAGCGACTCGCTGTCTAGTCGGATTCGCCCTTTGGGGTCTCCTGTCGCGACTCGCCTGTCAGGTGCTGAAGCATCGTGAACTACGGTGGAATGATTTTGTCCTGATCGCATCATGGGTCGGTCCTCCACGCCCGTGCACCAATTCAGACCAATAAGAGAAGAAGTAATATCTGATCGCCGTTTCAACAGGTGTTGCTCATGGTCCATACCATATTGATCAATTTGGTTGTTAACTACAGTTCCGGTCTCGAAGACGCTGATTATTCCGACCAGAGCCAACTAGAGCTCGTTGGAGGACTGGCCAGGTTGTGTGTCGTGATCTCAACCGCAGTTTCTAAAACATCCTACGGCCTAACACTTTTCCGTCTGAACCGTGTCCGAAAAGACATTTCATATCGCAAGCTCCGGTGGCTCGTCCGGTTCGTTCTGGTCAGCATGAACATTGTGGTGTGGCCTTCAACCCTTTTTGCTGTCGTTAAATGCAACTTTGGGATATCTACTGCGCCTCGACAATGTTGGAATTCGAAGGTCGATGTCGTTATCGGCATCGCTAACCTCACCTCGTCGAACAATCGCTGGCAGGGAGATGCATCGCCACATGAGATATCGGCTGTGCAATACGACGAGGAAAATGGCAGACTTATGAAAAAAACCAGGAGTGGTGATAGGGTCCTCCCAAGACCGAGATACTCGAACATGAGCTCACTCGGCCACACATGGAGCTGTATATCATCTGCACTTCGAGACCTCGAGCCAGTCTGGGCTCGTAGACGAGAGGAAGCAGCGAATCGATCACAACTGTCACAAAATGTGACGCCACTCCTGTGGCACCCCCTACTGCTTTATATCGTCACAACAACCCTATACCCCCAGTGTTTATAGTACTCAGACATTTGACAGTGATCGCACAACAATTCTCGCCATGAGACGGGACAGCGACCATATCATCAACCGCGTGAGTGATATTGTGGAAGAGTCATGGAAGGAGAGGAGTATACTGAAGACACCCGAGCCAGCAGTCCTAGTCTATGAAACAGCGAACGAAGTTTCTCACTACGGGGAAAACAGGAGTGATTGGGACATTGAGAAAGGTTCAATGATATAGATCTAGAATCGAGTTCACACTTTAGATTCAAGCTGGTGAAACACCATTAGAGAAAGCATCATGGAGGAAACAGTCATGCTACCAAGTTGGCTCGCGAACGAGGAAATGATACACTTGTGCTATATCTACAGACACAGGGCTCATACTTGGGTAGGCTGGTCAGCCTGGACTAATTGCTGACGATCTGGCATGTGAACACCTGGGCAAGACTACGCGCAAGAAGAAGATAGACACTAGTTATCCGAAAGAACGTAGGTTGCCCACTATCTCAGCTATGCGCTTTCAACGGCATTAAAACCTCGAGAAGCGACGAGACAGACCGAGGAAGCGGCTATGAATGAGTGAAACACTGGCATCTTCTTGTTTACGTTTGGAGAGCTTGTCTTTTGAAGTGCAAGCCTTGACTGAGGGATTAGTGAACAATTTGTTTCTCCCAGTGCAATCTTCACGTCCTTGTTTAGCAGTTAAGCGAGAGCGACGACGCGTCACATCTATGATTGGTCTCCACTGTAATGGCTTTCCGTCATCTACACACAACACCAACACACATGCACATGCCCTCCCGACTTGGCTAGCAGGCACGTGGCAGGCTACAGGTGGCAGAATCGTATCGACTTGAGTATATGCCAGTGCATCATGCGGGGATCTCTATGGATGTGATCCCCCACAAGATGTGGTTCTAAAAGTGGAAAGCAATGGTTGAACTTGGCTCATTTGATTCAAACAATCCACAGCGGACAAGCTAAGCGCGGTCCGGGAGTTCTGGAGTTGGCGCTTTTATCTGAGGTGATCGCCGACTTGGCACAAGCTGGTCTTCTTGTCGCTCCTTCGACGCGAACAAGTTTCTCAACAGCACAGACTGACTGTCTTGGCGTTTTCCGGAGGCCTACTACTGGCCTCGGTCCAGACCCCTGACGGTGTTGCCGCCCTTTGTTGGCAAACTCGCATCCATCCCCCGGACCTGGCCAGGACTCGGAAAGAGGATTCTTGGCTCGCGTCGTTTCGAACGTTAGGGGGCGCGAGCGCGAAGGGGAATCATCAATCATAGCACCTGTGCGTACCCGCCGCACGCGCGTCCACGCACGATTTCTTCCGCCAGTGGCCCTCTCCTCACCATGCACGCGTTTCGAAATGTGTTGCTCAACACGGCCGACTGCCCGAGTTTTCAGGTGGAAGAAACAACTGTCGAAACATTGGGCAAGTGAAGGCCAAGAGAATTTTTAGAATAAGGGGCGGAGTTCTCTTTATCATCTTTGGCGCCCTGCCGTCCGAGGTCCAGAGCGGCCCCCAACCACCCAATCCCTACCATCAATGATGTGGTCAGGGGCGGTCCCAAACGTCAGACCCACAGACATTGATGCTGTTGGGGTGACGGAGCTGCCACGACTGCATACGCAAGCACTGAGCCGTGGCCCACCCAAATACCAGTTCGTAGACCACTGTGCCGGCTATTTCCAGTTTTTATGCTTTCCTCCTTCGTTGTTAGCGCTCGGCGTTTCGTCGATCCCATGCTTGTGTCAATTAAATTTTTTTCCCCACATCCCGTCTCGTCACGAACACTAGTGTACCAAGTATCCTCGCAGGGCCAAGGGGCTAATGACCCTCGTGAACTATGACCCTCGTGAACTTTGACATCTCGAGCCAATCGGTCTAGGAATTAGCATAGGGCTGACCAAGAAGAGCCTCATCCTGATGGTTGCGTCAACCGCACAAAACAGCCTGTTCGCAAGATACGAGGCTCGGAGCCTTCGTCAGCAAACCAAACACAAGAGGGCTCCGAGATGACCGAGTCATCAGGCAGTGGCGGGCTTGCCACCCTCCAGGGCTCCCACCTTGCAGTTCGTCTTGTGTGTGTTTGGTGACGCCAGCTACGCCGGCGTTGAATTCGCCTTTGGGACGTCCAGCCCAAGTTCCAATGTCGGACGACAGGCATCCTCGGCCCCGACTAGAGCCATCCTGGTTTCGAGTCAGTCTCTCAAATCCCCGGACCATGTCGTCGATCCCCCCTTTATCAATCCCAACCGGTGATCTGTGCTTTGCATGATGACAGAACCTTGCTCAGCCGAGCCTCATGTCACCTCAGCGGGCCCAGCAGTCTCAAGAGCCTACGTGTTTGCGGTAGATTTCCTCGGCCAGAGCCAATGGCAGTACTGTACGGACTAACCACCGCCACGATGATCTACAACACCCACACCGGGGCCCTGTGCAGCTCCACCGCCATCGCAGACGCCCCTTTGAGGCCCAGGCGGGAAAGATGCTGGTCCTCGCCGGGGTTTATCAAGGGCTCTAGACGTGGAGCCATATGCAAACCAGCCCCGAGATGGCAGAAGGCCTGGCCGGCCTCTTACAGGCCGTTAGGAGAGATTCGGAAACCCGCCCCAGAACCCCACTGCTCCGGTTATGGTGTGGGCATCGGTCTCCATCACAGTAATATCTTTGATACGCGTCGGGAAACCCACCGCGCGCTGCAGTGCTTGGACTTGGCAGTCAGCTACCCTCTTAAGTGCCTTGGGCCGCTGTGGCACAGTCATGTTGATGGAATCCGGCTGACGTCTGCAATATAGTATTTGCATTTTTCCTACTCGAGTTTTGCTTCTTGCTTCTTGCCATTTTTTTCATTGTTTGACGTTGATTTCGTCACATATTGTTCTCTTCGTCTCTTTATGCTGGCATGTCCATTCTTGAATACTGAACTTTATTAGCTCTTTCGTTCAGCGTTCACACAACTATTTCTTCATATGTTGACCTGAACCCGGCTCGTACTTTCCTCCTTTACGCCTGGTATCAGCCAGAGCCCCTTCCTTGACGCTACCCCTAAGGACATTAAGTCGTCATACCCTGAAGGCCTCAAGAAAGCATCACCAGCAACATGTCTCTCCACCCATCCTCCGCGGGCCGAGATGCTCGCAGGCAGTCTCGGATGCCTGAAAGACGTGCCAACAGAGTCACAATGTGGCCTTCACCGTTCCACCAGCAGCAGCACCAGCTTGACGAAGAAAGTGCCCTGCCCTGGCCCGGCCAGTTTCGAAACACTCAACGGTGGACCAGTACTTTTGATGCTGAGGCTTTGGCATCACGGATGAGCCTCTATGCCGGCGACGGCCTGCTGCCGTCGACCCAAAGGGTGCCAGACAAGTGGACAGGACAACCACAAAACCGGAAGTCGAGATACGGCAACAGGGCTACATGGATGCAAAGCGTGCTGAGGGACTACGAGGAGGATGCTGCGCCGATCTGGGAGGGGAACTTTGACGTGGAGAAGAGGAAGTCCTTTGTCAGTCGTGCGTCGGGTGGGAGTGACAGGAGTTGGTATCACGAATCAATCGACCCAGAGAAGTTTGACTATCAGAGGCCCAGAGAGCCCCTGACCGACGAGCAGCTCGAACAGGCCGACAGTGCCGGTGGGCTCGTCACGAAGGAAGTGCTCATGTACGACTTCCCCGGCGACGGAACGTTGGATGACCCTTACATGGTCTCGTGGACAGAGAACGACCCGGCCAACCCGCTGAACTTTACCAAGGGCAAGAAGTGGCTCAACGCTACCATCCTGGCTATTGCTGTGTGGACTGTGTCGGTTGCCTCGTCCGGATTCTCCCAAGGTGAGTGCATCATGTGATTGACTGCCCAAATACGCATGCCGCTGACCAAGGTCCATAGGCACCAGAGATATCAAGTCCGACTTCAACGTCGACGACACGGTCGCTCTCTTGCTCACATCAGCCTTTGTTCTTGGTTTCGCGATTGGTGCGCTGGCCCTCTCTCCTATGAGTGAGGTCTATGGCCGACGCGGGCTCTACATCTGGACATATGCCGCCTTTGTCGTCCTATCGGGCGTCATAGGACTCCTCAACTCGGCCCCATTACTTATTGTGGCCCGTTTTCTCGGCGGTATCGCTGGCTCTTTCACCCAGGCTGTTGCGCCTGCCGTCATCGCCGACATGTTCCGAGCGGACGAGCGTGGTTTCGTCCTCGCCCTCTTCACACTGGCCGGCCTCATGGGTCAGATGCTCGGCCCCATCTTCTGCGGATTCCTCGACGCTGCTTTTGGCTGGCGCTCGTTGGCCGTCTTCATTTCTTGTCTTGCCGCACCGACTTGGTTCGCCATGACTTTCACTTTCCCAGAGACATACGCCCCCACCCTTCTTCGCCGCCGTGCTGCAAAGATGGAGGCCATTCTTGGCAAGCCACATCTCGTCGATGGTGTCGGCGAGGAAAAGACCGTCACGACCCAGCTCAAGGTCGGTGCTCTCAGGCCGTGGCTTCTTCTCATCTTCGAACCCATCGTGCTGCTGCTCAGCATCTTCCTGTCTGTGGTTCAGGGAACCATGTTCCTTCTATTCGCAGCCTACCCCATTGTCTTTGAGCAAGTTCGCGGCTGGCCCCAGGGAATTGCTTCTCTGCCGTTCCTGGCTGTTGCCTTGGGCATTGTCATTTCACTGTTCTACGCCGCCCTGTTTGACCAGCGGCGTTACGCCAAAGTCCTTGCCAACAACAACGGCAGGGCACCTCCCGAGGCCCGTCTCCCGCCAGCCATGCTAGGCTCCGTCACGCTACCTATTGGTCTTTTCTGGTTCGCGTGGACGAACGACCCTTCGACGTTTTGGCTCATCTCGGTCAGCGCCGGTGTCTTCACAGGCTTCGGCATGGTACTACTTTACATGTCCCTTACCAACTACATCGTCGATACCTATTTGGGATATGCGGCTAGCGCCTTGGCTGCATCGACCGTGTGCAGATCCGTCTCTGCAGCCGTGTTGCCCTTGTTTACGAACACCATGTACAGCTCGTTGGGTATTCACTGGGCGTCATCAGTCCCTGGATTCATGGCAGTTGTCTTCGTCCCTTGCCTTTTGGCATTTTACAAGTGGGGACACATCATCCGTAGCAAGACCAGGTTTGCTCAAGAGGCAACCAGGCTGGCCGAAGCCATGTCTGGGGGCAAGTGATTAACACCAGATGGAGCCCACCAAGATAGAAGTTGGACTCTTTCAATGTACAATATATTAGAGCGTTGTACTTGAAGCGTCAAGATATCCAGTCTGGACACAGAAAGGCTGCATACTTAGAAGTATATAGACATAGACCTGACATATTCAGACATCTTGGTATAATATTGTGCTTCAAATGCCCTGCAAGATGTGAAACGGAAATCAGTCTAGATTTTGTAAGCTCATGTGGTGTGCATCTCCTCCATACCGTGCAAGTCGTATAACAACAGCAGTCACTGTGGCCCTCGCTTAGACTAGATACTCAAATTCCGGGTCCGACGATTGACCTGGTGGAGAAGGGCTCTGCCACCGGCTGGGCGGCAGCCTAAACAGGACGGACTCAACGTCAAACCGAGGGTACATGGCCGCCGGATGCTGAGCCCGGGTGGGAGGAGACCCAGGTGAAGATGGAACCCCAGAATGCACCCCGAGGCGCCGGATCTGATGACCTTTTCTGCAAAGTGCCTTGGGGCCGCCCCTGCACGTTTGAATTTCTCTCCTAGGCTACTAACAGCGACTTGGCTCCTTCCCTAAGCAAATAGCCGCAGAGGAAGAAATTGGTCGCATGGAGAATGTGTAAGGTACATAGCAGCCCCAGGGAAGGGACGGGAAGGGAAGGGCAAGGAGAAAAAATAACAATGCCTTCCTTCTTGAAGCTCAAGTTCAAGTTCACCAGCCCTTTAGAAACAGAGTTAGAACCAGGAATAACCATTCCAGCCTTCCCGAAGCTTAAAGGCTGAGAAGGTGACCAGGAGGAAGGGAAGGAAGCCACTCGATTTGAACCGGTCTTCATCCCAAAGAAGAAACTCAACTTTCCGCTACAAGGTAAGATACCTTTCTGCCAAGATTATTTTCGTTACAAAATTATTTCCGCTCCGTAGCTATGATGCTACTCCATAACTATTTCTGACTTTAAAAATTTAGTTATGATTCGCTAGGAATTCACACGAACCTTATAGCCTATATTAAGCTGAAGTTCATACTAGATACTTCCCGGCTATTATACAATCTAGGATAAGGCCGCCCTGTGGAACTTCTCGTCCAGGTCACTCGCTCGCCGCCCCTTGTATTTCGCTGCCTTTGTGTACTATATAACCTGGTTTCGCTGTATATTTCCGAGTTGCTCTATTTGGGCGACCTGTTTAGGACAGTAAAAAGTTCTCAGACCGTGTGCGTCGAGCATGTCTGCAAAAGTCTGTCTTGCGGGCCCGGTCTTAATCTCGGCCTCTGGCTCCGCACCGCGGCGACGTAGTTCCCGTACATATTTGTCTTTCTAGGCCTTCGTGCAGTTCCCCTTTGTTGCAAACACGAGCTTGGTAGTGGTATAAAACCATTCGACCCTTGCCCCGGCCCTCCCCCCGCCCCGAGTATGCGTGAATTTCATTCACCCTGATCCTTGAGACTAAAGCACGACCATCGTGAGACCGACCGTGTCACTTCCTCACTCCCTTTCTTGTACGCTTTCCAGGTCTTGGCTCTGAGCGAGAGCGGCCTCGGGGGCTCATCGCAAACGGTCTTCTCAACCCTGACGAGCAGCGTGCCCTCGGTCGAGTCACCCCACGAGTCCTTGAGATTGATGAGCCTGTACCCCTCCTGCAGCCTGTCAAGGCGAATGCACGCCCATGCGGTGCGCTGGTCTCTGATACGGCCACAGTTTTCGACGCTGAATCTATAGAGAAAAGGTTAGCAAACTGCTGCCTGCGTGAGAGGGGGGGGGGGTTTGATGCAAGAGCTAGCTGCCTTTTGCCCCGAGTGTGTTCGGCGTACCTTACGAAGCTCAGCTCTTCGATGACGTGGCTCACCGTCGGGAACTGTAGCTTTGCTCCACTCCCTGACCACGTGGGATGGTGGGTTTCTGCGGTGTTGGTCTCCTTGCAGATTTCTTCCTCGCTCATCTTTTTCAGGGGGTTTCTCTCGCTGTGGCTCTCGACGTGGAGGTAGCATTTGACTCTTGGCCGGAAGTCGTTCTCATCTGAGTCACCGAAACGCACTGCAGAAGCGAGGCTGGGGCTCGTCCTGAAATTTGACTCGTCGGGGGCTGGATCTCGCGGCATCGGGATGTGCTGCCCTCCCAGAACGGTGATGCACAGGCTGAGCTTCTTCTTCCCCGAGACATGGGCTTGATCGGTTGCTGGCGAGTCGGATTGATACCCTGGCGGTTTGAGGACCCAGCCTGGAGTGTCGTCGAACATCGCGTCATTGAGGTGCATTGCGGTGTCACAGTACTGCCAGTTGAGCGCGACCATCTGAACACCTTTCCGCCAGAATAGGGTTGGAAGGTTGGGATTGGTCGAGAGGAAAGCCGAGAGGCTCGCAGGGAATGTCCTTGCCAGGTACTTTTTGTTGTGCTGGAAGATGTCCTTGTGTTTAGTCCTGTGCAGCGCCTTCAACTTCTCCTCGCCGAAGCTGAAAATGTGGGCCGGCTTGTTGGAGTCCTTCGAGGCGAAAGACTTGAATGGACCTGGGCTGTACGTATATATCGCCAACTTGTCAAGCGCGTCGAGAATCTTGTCACCCTTGGCTTGCTGCTTCTCCGAAGGCGAGGTGAGTCGTGGTGCTGTGCGGTAGTAATGTTTCGCGCTGCCAATCTTCGCTTCCTCCGAGTACCCAGAGTCGGAAGGCTCGCTCGATATCGTCGCGGCCTCACACTCCGCGAATTCGGCGTTGTTGTGGCTGCACTTCTGCTTTTTCTTCCTCCCTTTGATGAGTATCTTCCTTCTCAGGTCTATGACTCTTGGCTGGTCCTTCTCAGGATGATAATCTGGTAGGGAGTCCTCCAGAAGCAGGCCTTGCCATTCGCTCCTCATAATCTTGACCATTTCCTCCTGCTGCTGATCGGTAGTGTGATTCTCCAGGCTGATGATGAGTGGCATGTCGGTCTTCTCGAAGGCCACATCCTTGATCGCTCTACACACGAGTCTAAATGGTAATCCCTCGCGCGCACTGAGATCGCCTGCTATGGTTGGGACTGCGGGACTAAGAGTCAGCTGCCAAAGGCCTGAGAAAGACGGTTTGGGTTATCAAGAATTGGGGTGGGATCCGGAAGCTGCTTACGGCAGTGGCAGACCCGTGGCTCATGTGCAAGTGTCTCATCCCAGTCTTTATTGGAAAGCGCCAAAGCTCGCTGCGGAGGCCTGTTCAAGGGCTGTCTTGTGTCAGCCCCAGCGCCGTGCTCGAACTGGGTTTTCATCCAGGAGAGCAGCGAAGACACCGACCAATGTTGGCTTCTAGGACCTCGCTGCTCTCGGCGCGGACGGAGGCTGCGAGGGGCCTCGTTGCAGTGCGGCGAGTTCCAGACGTCAATCTCTACGCATCTGCATCCCCGTCTGATGACCTGTATGTCTCCAAGTGTTAGTTAAGCCCTCTCGGGCCCCATGATTGCAAGGAGCATCTCTTCACCGAAGGTACAACTTGCCTTTCTGTATTGTTCTGTCGTGATTTCACCGCTAACCTGGTCCCCACCGCCGATGTAGGTGTTGTGGCTACTGTTGATGAAATAGTTTGACATGGGCTTATCGAAGGCCGCTTTCTCTGGCTCAATCGGTCGCTTCGAGTGGCTTGCGTGCTCATACCAAAAATCGCAGAATTCCGGAAAGGAGTACGTTCTTGCAGAGGGCATCTCGTTGAACCAGGGCTCAGGTGTTTCTTTCTGCACCCTTTGCATGAAACACGAAAGACCCTCCGCAGAGAGAGTCTTTTCCGAACCCTTCAACTCGTCGTAAAGTTTGCTGAGAGCTCGTCGGATACTGGCCTCCAGCGGAGGAGGGTCGGTTCTGGACGGGGTGGATGTATCTCTTCCCTTGCGGCCACGAGACGACCTGGATCTGCAGACCGCGTTGCGTGGACAATCAACGTGTGATCCATGAGAACGGCTCCGGGGACGGCGCCTGCCCTCGACACATCCTGGCGTCGTGACGCCCTGGGGCGGAGGCAGTGTCGACATTTTGCCAGCTCTCGTCCGGTGTTGTTGGTCTGTCGCCCCTTTACGCCGAGGAAGGGATTGATGCGACAAACAATGTCGAGCAAACCACATGCATCAATTCCTCTGGAGTTGGGGGAAGGAAGAATAGATAGGTTCTTCGAGACAGGAGTCGACGTCACAACATGCATTGGTAATGTATGCTGGCTGCACGTCAAGTAAGCGCTAACACCAAGGTGTTGAGGCTTGGGCAGGTACGGCAGGGGGGATTTTCAGCTGAGCCTCATCGGTCGGTAGCACCGCAGATCCTCAGGACAACGCAGTTCGCTGTTCGCCGAAGCCTAGCACTGCGACTCAGCCGATAAACCCACAGCAGCATGTTGTTGCCTTACCGCGTGCAGGCAACCAGAGATAAGTGAGGTTGCGGGGAGGGATCTTGCCGAAGAGCGAGACGAGCGAGCGTTGCATTTCGAGGGGTTCGTAAAGCTAGATTGCCTTTAGGCAGTCACTGGCAGTGATGAGTCGAATACTACTGGGCAGCTGGGCTAGGCGGCGCCACGGCTGAAAGTCTGGCCTGGGTCTGGTTTGTGGTTGGGGTTGTGTGGGGGCCGCAAGCCAATTAGTTAGTTTATTAGACAAGGTGCTACGCCGCAAATATGCAGAAGGTCGCAGACGGGGGGCCACCGGGGGCTTGGAACCAACATGCATTCGCAGCGAAGGATCGGTCATGCACTCGTCACCGCCACACGGCAACTTTTGACTATTGTTTGTTATCGTCTTTAATTACATCACTCTCGCTCAATGTAGGGTGCATGTGCGCAGCGCAGCAGCACAGAGCTCTTAAGATTTCTAAGTTGTATGGAAACCAGGCGCATAGAAGAGAGGCGCCATCACGATTCTATCTGGAATATACCACCTTTGTGGGTAATATGCTTTGCACCGCTAACCCAGGCGACAAGGCAACAGGTTCACTAAGTTTTCTAACCCTAACCCTGAAACTAATAAGTGGGACTAGTTTATAAGCTAAGAAGCGAAATAATAGAGAACGGATATTCGCGCACCTATTTTCGGCTAGTACGCACTTAGTGTTAATTAAGTAAATAATTTAAAATATTTAAAAGTTAAAAGTATTTAATAATTTTAAATTAAAGTTTTTTTTTAAAAAAAAACTTTAAAGCTAATAAAGTAAAAGGGGTAAGCTTTAAAGTATAATAAAAGGCTAAAAATAAAGTTAATAAGTATAATATAAGTATAGAAATAGTAATAGTTAGCTATAATGGGTATAGCTAATTAATTAGCTATAACCCGTCGGCTTAATAAATAATTCGGCTAAAATGCTCTTTATAAACTAGCTTATAGCTATTACCCTTTTAATAATAGCTTTAACTTAATAATAACTATAAATTTAATTAATTAAGTTATTTTTACTTATTATTTTCTTTTATATATATATATTTTAACTTAATTAATATTAATTAGTAATTGTTTAATAATTTTTAATAATAAGGTTAAAAAGGTAAACTTTAATTATTATCGATTATAAGCTTATTATTATTAGCTTTAACTTATATTAATTAAATAATAATTTTTATATTAAAATTATAATATTTTTAATTTTAATAGCTATTACCTATATTTAAAAAATATTAAAATTAGCTATTAGCTATTGTTTATAATTATTATTAAATTTCTTTATATAAGAAAATTATTAATAAAAATATTTATAACCTCCGGTATACTTTATTATATTTACTCTTTTTATTATCGATTTTCTTTTAATAAGCCTTTTTTTTTAATTAATCTATTAAATAGCTATTATAATTATATATTATAATCCCTTTTTTTTTAAACCTTTTCCTTAACTTAAGCTAAAAAAAAAACGCTATAATTAAAAGCGCCCTTTTCCTTAATCCTTCTTTTTTTAAATATTTTTTTAACCTTTCTTTTTTTTAACCCTTTTTTTTTTATCTTTATAATAAGTATAAATCGAAACCCTTAAAAGCCTTAAATTAAAAAAAAACCTTAATTAATATAAAAACCTTATTTTTCCCTTATATAAAATATATTATAAATTAGCCGAAAAAGTAATTAATTTAATTTTATTAAATAATTTATAACGTTTAAAATATATTTAAAATAATTTAACTAATATTACTATTTAATTTATCTTTATTATATTAATATACCCTTAAAACTTAAAATTATTATTTTTATATAAATTTAACCGGAAACTTTATTATATTTTATACTTTTTTTATAACTTATACCTTTTTTTATTATTATTTACTTTATTTCCTTTTTTTTATTATTATTAGTATTATAAGTATTAATATTATTATTACTGCCGATAACAATAATAATAAAGATATTATAATAAATTTTACTTATTTTTTCTTTTTTTTAAATAATTATTCTTTTTTTTAAATAACCGATAGTAATTATTATTAACTATTATTTCCCTTAATTAATTTAAAAGAGAAATAACTTTATTAGTTAAATTATATAATAATATTTCCGCTTATTAAAAATTATTATTTAAAGGTAAATAATTTATTAAGCCGGTTATAAGCTATAATAATAAATATTATAATATTTTTTAAAAATAAAAAACTTTAAAAATATCTTTTTTTAAAGAATTTATAAATTCTACTTATAATAAGCGGGAAAAGGTATATATATAAAAACTTAAAAAAGCTTATTTAAAAGTTAAATTTTTTAAATAAAAAGCTATAAACCTTATTTTTATTAATTTAATTATAAAATTAAAAGAAAGGTTCCTTATAAAGCTTACTATATACCTTGCTTATAAGGTAAATATACTTTAAAAAAGTAAAGCTATTAATAATATTCTTTTTACTTATTTTTAAAATAACTTTAAGAATTAAATTATAAAGATATTTAGTATTATTAAACTATAATAGATTTATAAATTAAAAATAATTTTTTTAAAAAAAGAAATTTATTTAGAAATTAATAATAAAAGAATTAAAAAGTAATTTTATAATTTACTTTTTTTTAAAATAAGCTTTAAATAAAAAGATATAAAATTTTAAAGTATAATAAAAATAAATAAAGATTTATATTTCTTTTAAAAATAATAATAAATATCTTTTAATATAAAAAATAATTAAGCTTTATATAACTTAAAATAACTTATTATTTTTATTAAAAATTAGCTTTAACTTTAACCGGTATTTAGCTTTTTTTATAATATTAACTTAAAGGTATTTTTATTTTAATAGCTAAGAAATAGCCTTTTATTACCTTATTATAAATAATAAAAACTATATTAAAAATAGTTTTACTCTTTTTAAGCTTTTTCTTTTTTTTAAACTTTTTCTTTACCTTAAGCTTTCCCTTTTTCTTAAGCTCTTTTTCTTTCTTTATAAGTAAAAGAAGAAATATATAAAAAAGTAAACCGATTTATATATAATCTTATTATCTTATAAAGATTTTACCTTTAAAAAGAAAATTAAAAAATTTATAAATATTAATAATTATAAATAATAAATACCCTATATTATTAAAAAGAAATATTATATCTAATACTTATAATAGCAGAAGTGCTATATAATTTTTACCGGTATCTTTTTTCTTAACCCTATTTTAATAAAAAACTTAATTTTAAGAAAATTTTAAAGTTTATAAAAAGCTAGAATAATAATTATAAATAAAGCGGAAAAATATATAATCTTTTTAATAATAAATTATAAATCTTTTTTTTTATTATAAATATAATAAAATAAAATTTAGCTAATTTTATATAATATTATTAAAAATTTTTAAAGGCTATATAATAAACTATTTTATTTATTATATCGGTTATAATAATACTTTTAATATAGCTTATTATAAGCTAAAAATATATTTTAATATTAATATTAATTAATAATAATATTATAATAATTAAATATAAATAATCTTTTAAATCTTTTAAAATAATAAAAATAATATCGGTAAAAGCCTTTATAAAATTCTTTATCTTCTTTTCGAAAAACTATAGCTATATTAATAAATATTTAAATTTAGCTATAAAGGTAATAAGGTTTTTTATAATTAGGTTATTTATACTTATATTAAAATAGTAAAATTTAAAGCGGCTTTTTTTATACCGGTAAAACTATATAAAAAGCTATTTTAAAACCTTAAGTTTTACCTTAATACCTATTTTACTTAAAAAACCTAAAATACCTTTATTTAAAATTTAAAAAAAACCGGTAATAAGGTAAAAGTAATATATTTTAATTATTAATATAATAATAATTATTAAAAAGGCTTTAAAGCCTTGTTTTAAAGATAATTATTTTAAAAAAGCTATTATTAATAGATTTTAAATTAATAATTATTAGCTTAAAGAAAAAAAATACTTTATTTATAATAAAAAAGGTTATTAATTAATAAAATATATTTTTAAAAAATAATAATAATTATAAGGCTAATTTATTATTTAATATTAATATTATAATTAACTTATAATAAATTAAAATATAACCGTTTATATTATCGATTATAAAGGCTATAAAGTAAAAAAATTAAATACTTTTAATAATAATAATAAAAATATTTATATTAATAATAAAAAGATAATAATATTTAT